>LRSR01008795.1:0-12013 GCA_001579985.1 Hypsibius dujardini
GTCTGTCTGTCTGTCTGTCTGTCTGCTTGTTTGTTTGTCTGCCTGCTTGCCGGTAAGCGAAATCGATTAGATAACGAGAATTGGCCCTGACACTCTAACAACGAGTATGAACGTAGCATATGAACGTGTTTTATTCTTAATTGTTGTAGGCAATGTTGGGTGACATCGACAAGGCCAAGGCGGATGCGGATAATGCCATTCTCAAAGCGGAAGGAATTCTGAAGGAGGCGCGCGACACCCTCCAGACGTTGAAGGAATTTAACACAGTGGCTCGGCAAAGCGAAGAAGCGGCGAAAAAAGCCATTCAAGACGTACCTCAAATCGAGCGTGATATCGATGCCGCCCTCCGGCGCAACCAAGATGCCCAACAGGCGTTGTATGAGGCGGAGAGCGACGCAAAGCGCGCTAAAGAAATCGCGCTGCTAGCGCAAAAAACAGCCGAAGAGTCCTCAACGGTAATTCTATTGTTGCAGTGACTTGAAGCTTTTGTTTCCGCGGAGAGTAATTCGAGTCGATATCGCTTACCATTTCCTACTTGCAGATTGCCGGAAAGATTCGACAAGACTCGAACCAAGCAAAGGTCTTCGCAGAAGGTCTCAAGGATAGAGCTGACAACTTGGCTGGTGACGTGAGCAAAACCAACGTCGAGTTTGAGGAATTGGTCAACCAAGCGAAGGAAGAGGAGAAAGCAGTCAAGGTTGGGATCACCGATGCTAATTGCAAACTAATTGCTTTCGCGTGTATAATTTAATACTAGGACTAATTTATAACTAGGACGCCATTGACAAATCCGGCGAAGCAAAACGAAAAGTCGAGCAAGCTCGAACTCAAACAGATCAGGCCCTTGAGATGGTTGATGATATCCTCTCTCAATTAGGTAAGTTTTTGTAGTGTTATTCGTCTCACTGTTTGGCTGATGAGTCTATCATCTAACCCGTCCTTGCCACTCTTTCAACATGAACACCTAACAACTCACTCTTTTAGGTGGCGTGGAGGATATTGATGAGAGCAGACTGGACGCTTTGGAAGTGCAGTTAGCAGAGGCTGAAGCTCAACTGACCAGTGCCAATCTCGATCCTCGACTGCGCACTCTGACAACCAGCAGACAGACTCAACAGCGGATTATAAACGACTACACGCTCGAGCTGGAACGACTTCGAAAGGAAGTGACCACTATCGAAGCTATTCGCAACTCTCTTCCGGAGACCTGTTTCAACACAATGCGTCTGGAGCCTTGATCATTGAGTGTGCTTCAATTTTATTTACCGGATGTGCCAATTAAACCCTGCAATAATTATTGCTCCAGAGTGCTTCCTTCTCTTTCTTGACCATCATCTGCATTTAATTATATTAGCCATCTACTTTTGTTGTTGTTTTTTGCTGTATCGGAACTAATTAATACAATACTACTCAACTCTATCGGAGCGAATAATATAGGGATAATAAGAGTATGCGAAAAGGTTCGACCGCATAGTGCGAGCCGCAAACAGTTTCGCCGCAGTATTCACGAGTGTATGGGAAACTCTATCCTTTGTTAAAGGTTCCCTCGTGCTTCTTGGTCTGCTTCAATTGCCTCGAAGAGTGATTTGAAGTTTCCGGCTCCGAATCCCTAACAAGAAGAATAAATGCTTTTAAATGTCTGCCTAAACCGATCACAGATAAGTATGTCGATATACATTATGGTTATGTCGTTGAATGCATTCGAAGAAGAGTGTTGGTCTGTCCTGAACGGGCTTGGTGAAGATTTGCAGCAAGTACCCATGGTCATCGAAATCAATCAGTATTCGAAGTCGCTCCAGCTGTTAAAGAACATAGAATATATTTTATGCATTGAGGTTATACAGTATATATATATGTATATATGTATATACAGTACATTGAAAATGTACTGTAACAATGAATCCTGCCTGTATGCCTGTCTGCCTAGCTGGCTGATTATCTGTCTGTCTGCCTGCCTGCATGACTCTCTGTCTGTCTGCCTGCCTGCATGACTGTCTGTCTGCCTGTCTGCCTGCATGACTGTCTGTCTGTCTGCCTGCCTGCAAGACTGTCTGTCTGCCTACCTGCCTACCTGCATGACTGTATGTCTGTCTGCCTGCCTGCATGACTGTCTGTCTGTCTGCCTGCCTTCCTGCATGACTGTCTACCTGCTTGCATGACTGTCTGCCTGCTTGCATGACTGTCTGTCTGTCTGCCTGCACGACTGTCTGTCTGCTATAGGATTCCGATGCTTGTCGTATCAGGGAGCCAGTATTTACTGCTCATTCAGACACAACACATACCGTATCCAAATCCTCTGTAACATTAATCTTAGCGGACTTGAGTTGTTCGCGCAAGGTCACGTAGTATGTCTTCGGGACTTGAAGGAACTGAGTTCCGCGAGCCTTGAGGTTTTCGATCTGGGTAAGGAAGACATACTTGCACGTTATTGAATTAAAATAATTTTGAGCATTATATTTGACTGACCGTTGCAATAATGTCGGATGTGTTGAGTGCAACATGTTGGACGCCGGGACCATTGTAGTAGTCCACATACTCCTGGATCTGACTCTTACGAAGCCCATTTGCTGGCTCATTGATGGGCATTTTAATATTTTCTTCATAATTGGCGACAACGATGGAGCGCAACGAGGAGTATTGTGTGTGGATTTGCGAGTCATCCACAGACCAAAAACGATGGAATTGCAGGACCTTCTCGTACCTTCGTGACAAAGATGTCTACCTTATCACATATTACCAGAGGCAAAGATGCAGAAATAAGTTGGAAGGTTTGTTACCATTCAGCTGTCGACTCCATCTCGCCGTCCGGCTGATTGCCTACCTAAACAGAATACGAATGGTTTAGATTTCATTAGCACGATTATCATCATTAGGTCGGTTCTTTGTGCTCCCATACTTACAACGTGGTCGATGAAATCCAATTTTCCCTCCGGTCTACACCGTCACGAAACAGCAATTCAAAGAATATACACAAGGCCAGGCAAGTTTGCAAGGTTTGCTGCCCATTTACTACTGTTCTATAGGAGGTCGCTGGTTCGGCTACTTACCTATACACGCATATATATATATGTATTACTGTATATATGTATGTATGTCTGTAGCATATATATATATATATATATATATATATATGTGTGTAGTACTGTAGAGTCTCGACCACTTGATGCCAGTTTTTAGTGACCCCCGTATATTATGACTGCAGGGTAGCACAGTGCGTGCAGGCATAATATACGGGTGGGTCTAAAATCTGGCACCAAATGGTCGAGACTCTACAGTAATAGTACTCGTAATAAACAGGTGTTAATCATTATTTGACGTACAGTGTATCCAGCAGTGGATCTGTCGCGATCGGAGAGGGGAAGTATCCCGGCAAAAAGAAGCCCTTGTAATTTCCCCTTTCCACGAGAGTGTGAGTGGTGTCGCCGTACTACGACACGACAAGCGCAAGAATATTGGTCGTATCGCGTTTGCACGTTCTTAGCTTCACCTACCGTCTTGATGGTGGCGAAACGAACCGAACCACCGTCATCAGACTCAGTCCAGATGTCTCGGACCAAGACACCACCCATCTCTTTCGCTTTCTGCATGGACACACGGGAGTCGGTCAGAAAATGGTCACGGTAGAACATGGGCATTGTGCTTTCCAACCGACGATTGTCTGCATAGCAAACCTTGACAATTCCCTCCAAGTCGTCCACAGCAAAGGCAACATCCTTCACTCCGTCACCGTGCTTGGTCAGGTGCTCAGCCATCTGACCTGTGACCGGGTGTGATCAGCCATCCACTTTCACAAGACCAAATACACACGTGGTAAAAAAACTTGCGCTAACCGAGTTAAGCCGTTACACTCGTTGCATGGCTGCTGTGCACAGCCGTCGAGTTAAAGGGCTTGATTCGGTCAGCGCAAGGGTTTTGCCACGTGTGTAGCATGGTAGACGGCAATTTGACGAACCTGTGGCGCTGGAATTGTGATTATACGCGGACTGGAAGACCAGTCGAATCTTGTTTTGCTGTACAACATGGGACGCGATCTCGCGACTGCCAGTCTCTAGACCTCGATATGCTACCGGTTTAAATCCCATTCGCACACAATAGAAAGTGGCGGCTTGAAGGGCATTTCCAACCAGCAATGTCAAATGGTCAAAGTTGAGGAAGCGTCCACGCTCCGGCTGAATAGAAAACAATCGTCAGTCCCATTCCTGTCGGCAGTGTATGTGCTCCAGGGATTATTATAAGGGGATTTTTAATGTTACACAAACCCAGTCAGAATTTTGTTAAGCTTATGCTGCGCGTGCATCGTGTGCGCGTGCTTCATGTGCGCGTGCTTCGTGTGCGCGTGCTTCGCCTGCGCGCTTCATGTGCGCGTGCATCGTGTGCGCGTGCTTCGCGCGCTTGCCCTCGTTGAAACTTCTGTTGACCGAATCAAGCCATTCACCTCGGTTAGTGCAGCAGTGCTATTGCATTACCGAGTGCGGTAGCTTGAAACGGGTTTACATTGGATTTGAGAGATTGGGTGTACACAAGACTGCAGCGGCTTCAGTACTGCAGTGCATGTACCCTTTTCCCAATAATTTTCAGGCTTTTCTTTCACGTTAATAACTTTTAGTTGAAGATCCTGCAAACTGTATAGGAATTCCAAAGAAATGTGAACCATTAAGGCCGTTTAATCTCACACAAATCGTTTAATTCTCACACGTTTATACGTAATGTCACACACACTAAAATAATCCCTGATGCGCGCATCGTGTCGAGACGTGTAAGTGCGCCAGACAAACCTGAGGTCCTTTGTCCGTGTAACTAGTCTGCAAGCCAAAACAGAAGATTCTCAATGTATAATCAAAGATGGGCAATGGAGCGGTACGCCCTTGCATGCCGTAGGACAAGAAACTGTAATACGACAAGAACAAAATCCGGCAGGCACTTATTACCATTATCGCAGTGAAAGTGGATACTTGTCAAGGTCAATTAATTCCAGTATACTGTAGTGGATACAGCCAGAGTCACCTGGACTATAGAAACAGACAAAAGATTGTTACAGCGGACTGTTGTCTCCATAAACTAAAATCTCAAAAGCTGAACGTAATATTTACTGGAGCTCTATAATAAGGTCACAACTAAGACGTACAGGAGCTCTATAATAAGGTCACAACTAAGACGTACTAACACTAAAAGCACAAGTACTAGGACTAAAAACAGTAAAGTCAAGTAACACAATTCCCTCGTATTATGGCGAACCTCCAAGTGAAGTGAGGATATTCTGTGGGAGAACAGACTACCGGGTACATACTCAGGCGTCATGCGACCTGCCGCGAGTTGAAAACATAATTCCGACAATTGGTCAAACGCGGAGGACGGGCGCAGCAACCGATTGGAATCGTCTTGATTACAATCTGCTTCGTAATGCCAGCCTCGTCAACAATCCTGAAATCTATCGCAAAACAGCATGCCTTTACTGATTACTTTACTGTATTACGTACCGGACTCAGAATGATAGTGGGCAGAATCGTGTGAAATAAGGAAAAATTATCCATACAAAACGAAAGTTAATAGTATATTGTACATGAAACAAATAGCAGTGCGAAATTCATAATAACATTAGAAAAGACCTTCAGCGCTTTCTAAGGTGCGAAGAAAGAGGTCGCAATCCAAATCAAACATTGTCTCTTCAATGAAGAACTCGCTGAGGTCGCAGGTAGAACTGAGGTCGCAGGTGGAACTGAGGTCGCAGGTAGAACTGAGGTCGCAGGTAGAACTGATGCCGCTATCGCTCGTTTGCGGGGAGGATGGCTCGTAGACTGGAGAAGCTGAACTCGTGGAACCTCCCTCGAGTGACAGTGGAGAGAGGCCCGCAGACAGGTCAGGCAACACCATTCCGGTGACCTCAAATGCTGCTGGCTCTTCTACGAAGGAAGCGACAGGCTCTGTTCCGAACTGAAGGAAATCTTGGAGGGATTCCAAGTCTGATGGACTGGGTCCAACCATTTCTCCAGCAGCCTCCTTGTTCCACATCTAAAACAGCAAAACACAGCGTTAATAGACGGAAGAGCAATGTAACGAGTAATGTGATGTGGCGTACCGCTGGCTTGACTGCAGATGGCGCTGGATCAGCGCTTCCACCGAGATCTTGCCTGAAAGCACAAAATTTCATCAGTCCAAATTGCCAAAATCCAAATAATTGGAAGCATCCAATTAGTTACTAAATTCACTAACCAAATCTCTTCGAGGAGACTGAGGAGCTCATCTGGGAGTTCGGGTTGAGAATCTGAAGAAACTGCATCAGCCAAAAGACTAGACCCATCGTCACCTGATCCTTCTGCAGAGGAGCACTAATGAATGCCTGTAAACAACAAATTAATGAAACACTCGGCTTCGTTTATTGTTTTAGGAGCGCGGAGTATACATGCTCTACTTACTGCTGATTCAAAGGTGACGCTGGAACTGATCTCCGGAACTGACTGCGGTTCTTCGTGTTTGATCTCAAGCACCTGAAGTAAACGGTTTGTTCCAAATATAATAACGGTCATCAGCTCATACACATTCCCAAGTGCAAAGGCTAACATCTTTTACCGTTTGGGTCTTCAAAACGACGTTTTCGCTCAAAAGTCGGTCTTTCTCTTCCTGAATGGTCAGATTTGTTGACTTTAAAAGGGCATTCTGCGAAGAGAGAGAAGAGAGCCCATTGAAGACAGCCATAAACGACAGTCTACCATTCAATCAACCACCAAGCAAGATCACCAGGCAAAAATTTTAAGATGTCCCAAATTAGACAAATGAAACTTTGCCAACTCTTACTTCTGCTTTGAGTTTTTTAATCTCTTTTTCGAGATTGTCCATATAGAGACGCTTTCGGTCTCGGCTCTGCTGAGCTGCCACTCGGTTCATCAACTTCCTGAAAATAACAGAAAAAAGGTCAGCTAAATAATAGAAAAGGGTAAGCATCGTTATGCAGTCTCCCCTAGACTCAACCGTTCTAGCCGCTTTCATTCTCGAAGGGAGGCAGTAACGACAATAAGCCCCTTTTCTACTCAATCTGTCGGATTTAATTAAACCACAACATTCGTCCATTTTACGTACCGTTTTTTGTCCCTGTCTGACCCGTTCTCCTGATCATCTTCCGGAGACTTTCTTTTTCCATTGCCATTTGCCCGACCGGAAGTGGACGATGCCAGGCTGGAGACAGAGGGTGATGGACTTGGTTCGTGAGTGAAGGCAGCCCGCACCACCACCACCTCCTTCTTCCGCACAGCCAAACTGGGAACCATCTCCTAGCTTTTCCTCTAAGGTTCACGTACCAATGACCCCCGGAAAATTGTCAAACTCTTTAAAAATTGGTGGAGACAACATAATAGGAAGAGATGAAGTTTATTCTACGGGAGCTCCTTGGCCAGATGCCATACGGAGCAAGAATGATTTTCGCTAAAATAAAATTCCAACTTGGAGCTTGATGTGGGCCTTCGCGATTGGTCAAACCGAGAAATGCGTCATTTGGGGAGGGCGTGTTCAATCGTCAATTCAATTCAAAGTCGTGGCGTTGCCAGCCTGCAGACGTCGCGTTGGTCGCATTCAATTTCAACTTCTTCGGGGCCGCAGGTCCTACCATAGTACTAGTACTGGTAGAAGTATGTTACTGAATGCAAGTTAGCCGGTCGTACGGACATTTTGTACTAGAAAGCATTTTGAAATATTTTGTAATCCCAAACCGTTCCAGGTCAGTTAAAAAAAATCTTGTGAATTGTGCTTCTTAAAGACTGAAAACATGTTCCAGCTTTTGAATAAAAGATTCAATGAATATCAAAAGAAAAAAAGTCTAAGAAAAGACCCCATGATCATGCTGTTGCCGTATACAATTGTGACCCGCGGGGTTGTTACTAATAATGATGCGCGTCCATATCGTGCAATTAGCTGCCGCGATGCTGCTAGGAACCACGCTTGGGGACAGCTACAATTACAGAACCGACGGGAGCCCGACCAGCTTTCGTTTTGTGATTTTCTCTACCACCCACCGGCGGACGTGTTCAATGGCCTGTTGTAGTATGTCAGTTTCGCCGAGCAGTGGATCGATGTCCCTGGAACAGGATTCACATAAACCGGCAGGAGTGTTCAGCCTTTACTCTCGGTACCGGGTCGTTATACACAGACACAGACACAGACACAGACACAGACACAGACACAGACACAGACACAGACACAGACACAGACACAGGCAGGCAGCGCTACGAGAGTATCCTATTCGTCTACGTACTTGCAGTGGCTGCTAACATGTAGTACTAGTACAGGACCTGAGAGAGAACCGCTACCGCTCGGCAGGATCTGATCATTACTGTGAGGTAAGTATTCCCTCTACTGCTGGCTTTATTGCATTATGGATTGATTAAGCGCGTAATGCCATCTCTCTCTCTCTCTCTCTCACCCTCTCTCATCCCGGTGGCTCTCTACAGCGACCTACCATATACGCTCCTCTCCCATTCTTCGACCGACATCGTGCTATCCCCATCGACATCACCATCCCCAACATCGAGGCGCCTCACGCGCATTCTCCACAGGAGAACGGGAGAACGCCGCACGTAACTCACCTGTCGACCCGACCGCGATTGGGGATGGGATGATGATAATGACGGGGAGGATCGCTGGCGGGGTGTTGTGTAAAAGCTCTTGGGTGAAAGCCTTTCTCGGTAGCAGCATTACAGATACTGCATGTTTAATTTGATGTACTCGCGCGCACACCAACACATTAGAGCGCGCCGAGCAAATGCAGCCCGTCTACGAGTACTCTTTTTCTTCCAGGGACGGAAGTACCTACAAGCTCCTGTAAAACTAACATTTTTGTAGCGCGGATTCTACCCAGTTTTATACTTACATTTCGCATACGGCTTCTTCGTTTATCGGTTCATTGGTTGATCAGTCCCGCGAATTGGGGGAGTTTCCTTTTATCTCATCTTTGTGGGATTTTGTTGCTTTCACAACTGCAGGAGCGCTTGATGTAGCCCATATGGAAGGACAACTTCATCTGTTTTAGAGCGTTTGATGTAGCGCTTGATGGGCTGTGGCAGTTCGGCCGCCGTGGATCCCCACCAACCAGGAGGGGCCAGTACCGGATCCGCGTCTGGAGTGGCTCCAGTACTGGACATGCAGGTGCGACCCACTTTTCCGAGCTACTTATACGAAGTATACTTTTCAATGCTAGAATTCAGCTGTTGTACGTCTTATGTGTATTCAGTCATGCCTCAACTGGCCTGCCCGTCTCTTCCACCCGAACCGTGGCCGGGTCTCTGGGGCCAAGGAGCAGGCCAAGAAGATACCCAAGATCTCCATCCGCGTAGGCATGAATGTCACACGTCCGGGACCTTATCTCGGGCCCAAGATTGCCTTTATCTTTGGAGGACCCGGCACTCACAAGGGCCGAGTCGTCGACGATGTTGCTCAAATGTTTGGCCTAACCGTAATTTCCGGTGAGTTGTCACATGCGGTCAATAATCATAGAATTTGGTGTACCATTAAATTAAAATTATTACATTGAGTCTAGAGGTTAGATCACCAACCAGGTCGCCAACTACGTCGCCAACTAGGTCGCCAACTAGGTCGCCAACTAGGTTACCATCGAATACACAACTACTGTACAGACGTGTAGAAATAAGGAAAGCTAATAGATCTGCAGTTTAACGTTTTTCCTTGCACGTGGCAAGGATACGTGCTCTCTTGCTGCAGAAGCATGCAGCCCATTCAGAAGTCGTAGGCAATTCCGATCCCGTAACTCCCGTCACTACTCCGATATCACACTACATCCCCCGTAATACCTGGTGAAGTGGAGAACGAGAGGTTTTTTGCTGCGGAAAAAAGAAACAGGAAGGTGGTGGTGACAGTTGGTGTGATCTTTTTATGCAGCTCTCGAAGGATGAAAAAAGGTGATCGATAATAGACATCCCTGCACACACGGACACGGACACAGCTGCCGGTGTTGTCTGACGTCTGCCGTAATGGTGCACGCATTGACATTAAACCGCGTTCACAATACCGTCCGATCCCCCCTTCCCCTTTTGGTTTCTTCTTCCCTTTCCCCCTGGCAGCGAGATCAAATAACCTTCTCTTCCCTTCGGTTCATTCCCCGAAGCTAGCTTCCTCCACATTGTGCGCCCGTAAATACAAAGTGGCAAGTCCTTATCTGATTTTTCGGGCCGTCGCCTTTTCTCAATGCTGCGTGTCTTCCCTTGCCGCCTCTGTTATAACCTTCCATTTAGTAAAAATACCTGAAACAGCTTTTGTCAAGCTTGTTATGTGTAATTTTAGGCGATTCTCAATAGCTGCACAGATCTAATAGCGCAGGTAACAAAACATAGCATCTTCTAAAAACTACTGCACTGTTTCCATTTTGTGTTTAGACAAAAGTTTAAGCTCGGATACGCATGACAAAATAACAGCAGGACGCAGTGTCAATTTAAAATAACATCAAGAAGCAGTGTCAATTTAATAACATCAAGAAGCAGTGTCAATCTAGAATCCATTTGGTAACATAATTCTATATCATTCGAATTTTGCGTTGCTCTAGGGGCAGCTCTGTTGCGATTCAGTAATGCAAAATATTTCAAATGACTAAACATCTAAGTAAACTTGCAGCCTTATCTGAGAAGATTCTCCTAGAGGTTTTTTTGTTAGCCTCACAGCAGAACTTGTCGTCGACTTTTCCATTGGACAACGTTTGACGCGTTTTAAAGAACAGAAATGGAGACAGCCAAAAATAAATTACTCGTGCGTGTTCAAGGAGGTGACGTTCGGCGTTCCAGAGAACGCGGTAAGATAATTATAGGGCACCCAAACGCGACGCAGCGCCATACTAGTTAAAAGGGTTGTATATCGTAGCAGGTAAGCGTATAATACAGCAGTTATCGGGGCGGCCTGATACGGTAACCACAATAACAACCGTGCCCGTCTGAAACAGGTCACCGATAATAGGATATTGCTTTTTGCGTAATGGCTCAGGTGCATTGTAATTTGGGCCGTTGCAGGGGAAGCGCTCCTTTTGAAGAACGTCATGGACAGAGTAGCATCAAGTGCGTCGCTACGTGACGCCGGATCAAAGAGCAACATAAAGGGAAGTCCCGGCGGAGTTTTAGGCACTCCCGCCATTTCACGCGCCCGCCGTGGTAGTGTCCCACCGTCTACGGGTTCAGGTTCGCGATCCAGTCTGGGAGTGACCGGCTCGACCAGTGGCGGAGGGGACGGCGACGGGGATGGTCGCAGTGAAACGGAACCAACCGGCGGTGACGGGTCGGGGCCAGACATGCGAGCACTTCAGGAGATACTTCGCGCCTACTCTTCATCCTTGACGTTGGAATGGCTCTTGCAGTTAATATCGGACGAGATCGATTTTGGCGTTCAACACGGTACCGGCGGATTCCTGATTGACATTATGCCTAATATGTGGGTATTGTACAATGCTTTCCGCATGTAATCTCGCTCTATGGAAATGAATGTATCGATCTTGATTTCTCCTTCTTCTCCCTGGCCGGGGTCTGGCTCTCATCCCTGGCCGGGGTCTGGCTCTCATCCCTGGCCGGGGTCTGGCTCTCATCCCTGGCCGGGGTCTGGCTCTCGTGTTTACCGATTCTGCTGACCCCAAAACATTTTGCACTTCCAGGCGCCATTTGCTCAAATGCGAGACACTCATCAAAGACTGCTGGGACGAGATGGAGAAGATGGAGGAAAAATATCCCGTTTTGTTTGCCATAGACCTTGCCATGCCCCAGGTAAAAATGGAATGGCCATGCAGTCACTTATAAACATCGTATATAATGTTGCCATTTTCGATAATGAAAAAAAGGATAAGCTTCCGAAGAACGGAGAACTCGCCAATAAAACCAAGGAAAAGGAGAAGAAACCGGCCGGGCAAGGAGGAGAAACAGGCGAAACTTCGACATCGGTAAGCTTTTTCGAGAGAAATGGTAACGTGCATATGACGGCATTGACGGCACTGACGGTACTGACGGTACTGACGGACGGCACTGACGGCATTGACTGA
>LRSR01008796.1:0-22780 GCA_001579985.1 Hypsibius dujardini
AAATATTAAACACTAGAGTAAAAAGGTTCATTTTGACCGGTAGAGTAATCTAAACGTGTTATGTTGGAGAAGGAAAAGAAGCCTATCGGACATCGCTAGAAGGACACTTTTACTGCCGGCACATTATCCCTTCCATGTGAATAGGTAGTTGACGGAGTTATTACGTCCGCTCTGTTAGGTGACAATTATGAGTAGACATTGTCTTGATTGGCAATTGTACTAAACAAAGGCTACTTGAGCCTTCAGATCGGCAAGTACGACCAACTTGACCGCTCACGGCTCACCTCGCTCTCAACTTTCTCTGGCCGCAGGTCACCTCTGGTTACGTCATAACGAAGGATGTTCAATTCGATTGTTTGTGGTGTGTATAAAAGAATTTAGCTATTGTACTTGAGCAATCACGAGCCATACTCATTAAAGAGGAAAGTCCATCAACGTAGGAACTTGAGAGTTGGGGCTGCACGCTTGTATGAAAGACATTTAGACACGAAAAGTTAGTGTTGTTTGGTAACGCAAATTATTCATTCTTACCGTCATTTTCCACTGTTTTTGACATCTTAAGGGAAAATTGTATTGTTGGGGCGTTTTCAGCGTCCCTGAAGGTGGCTCTGGGTTCCAATGGAATCAGAGTCCTCATGAGGGCGTAGCCTACTCTTAAGGGAAGTCCTCTGTTTAGCTTGAGCAATGCAGGAATCTTCCTCCACTCGCTTGACCAATTTAATCCACCTTCGATCTTAGAATCTGGGAAGAATAAGAAATTCATTAAAGGGACATCCCGGAGTGTTATGTAGACTTCAACGTGGTGTGGCATGTATCGCAAGTGTTTAGAAAATTGAAAATGACTAAGATGGTCCATATATGACGCTGTCTGGCTTTACCGCATTCTCAAAAGGTTCGGAGACTCGTCCGCACCGGCCTACCTGCGGAAACTCATCCCTTTCCGAGATTGTAGGCGGACGCTGCGAAGGAACCGGACAGCTTCTATTGTAAGAACAAGACTGCCGCTGGTGACACCAAGTCTTCTTTGAGATTATGAACATATTCATTCGCGAAAAGATCTGACGGATGACTTGTGGATATGTTCTAGGCTAGAAGATCTCTTTAAACTTCCTTCTCAAACTTTTTCTAACAATGTACCGGGACTACAATCTACTACTTTCCAGCCAACCTGGCTATCCAATAAATCAAATCAAATTTGTATTACTATTTCATCGTTTGAAGGGTACAATAAATAATAGTTTGAATAAACGTATGATTCACATTCTTAACATAATATCGATTCTGATGCTAGAAATTAAAAGGCAAGGCGGTTAAAGATAATAAAGGTTATATGCGCGGCCGCTTCTCTCAAATTTTACTTTGTTGCGCATTTGGCAGGAACAGAGAAAAACTACAGTAGTCTCAGTGAAAAGAGCCTATTCATTCACACATGTACTAGAACTAGTCTAGACCTCTTGGCTTGGCCGTCTGGGATCTTTAGTCCCCGCCTTCTCTTGTAACTAATTTGCTTCATCAATTTCCGCATTTTGAGGTATTATATTTCTAAAAAAAGCCATTTATCTAAAATGAAGCGAGGAAGTTAGCGGCGACTTACCGTTTTACTTTCGGTTTCCACACGCAGAGGAAGGTAAAGAACAAGGAGATTGCACTTGGTTGGGAACTGCCGGTCAGTCAAATGGCCGCTCTCTATATTGATTCATTATCCAGCCACATTGGAAATAGAAGGACGCTTTTATCGCGAACTGAGAAAGCAGTGAAGCTGAGATGGTAGACGGAAAGATGGAATATATGGATGGAAGAAAGGAAAGTGAAGTTGCAGCCAGAAATAAAGCAACTACTGTAGCACTACTACAGTAGTACTTGTACCTGTGGTTTCGTATCGTTGCTTTGACTCACGTAATCAGAATGTGGAATGTGTTAAAGACGCGTGACCGATCATGCTAACCTAACTTAGGTATGCTACAAGAAGGAAAGAAAGAACTCTCCAGTCCACGAGAGGCCAGCCAGAAAAAATGTCCTTATCGGTGGTTGTGTGTAATGTGAATGTATGTCATTAGTTAGTAGGAAGGAGATGCACACAGCATGCCCAGAGCCAAATAAAAGCAAAGTCCGCGGCAGTTTAATCTAGATCATCATCAGACAAAAGCCCACCTCACCCTCACTCACCGTCACCGTCACCGGTGGTCGGTAGGAAAGGAAGGAAGCAAGGAAGGATCGGTGTGGCCGGTAAAACCGATAACGGTAGCTTCAAGGCAAAAGCAAGGCAAGGACTGCTTACTGTCTCCGTCGTTGTGATAGGCGCATTTCCTCTGTACAACGAGGGAGGCGTCGTTTATTCTATTTTTATTCTACCTTATCGGCCAATTGTGCCGTCCAGAGGGAGTTTACGTTTCCGACAGACAGACGGACAGACAGACAGAGAAGCAAACGGACTGGAAACTGTGATTCCACCTTTCACATCCTATCATCTTTCAACAAACAGTCATCGATCCTTATCATCCATCTCGTCTGCCTCTGGGTTTACAACAATTAGTCTGGAGGACCTCACGACACACCGGTTTCATCTCCGCCAAAATATTCACGCGACAACAAGAGAATTAAGCTGGGTAGGAGGAGCTAGTGCATGTACATGTACTGTAAAGTTCCGACCACAGGATGCTGATTTTTAGACCCACCAGTAAATTTGTAGCAGGGCAAAATTAACTAGTTCAAATTAATACTACAATCAAGCACTCGGTTCCGGCATGATCATTCGAGCAATCAATCAATCAACTTAAAATAAATAATTTTAAAACTTCTATTTAGATGCAAGTTATAGCAATGAATAGGAAATACAAATGTTTTAGATGGCCGATTCGAATTTAAAAAAAAATCTGTTTGTTTTAATGCCCCTGTTAGTATCGAAACATGAAAAGTTCATTTGAGATGCGACCTGGAGCATACTTTTCTCTCCCAGTTTAATGAAGCATCCCTAATGACGATTTACTTCCTGGCTGCCTGTTCAAACAGTCCTCGAGTTCTGAAGGAGTGCGTGGTCTATTATTGTTCTAGCGCCACTTCAAAGGAGCAGACTAGAGTAAACAATTGGATTGCCCTCATAAATGCTGGCTGCCAGTGGCAAACACTAATAATTGTTAATGTCAGACGTCCAGTTTTGCCGGTTCGTAAAAGGGCCAGTCTTCTTTTTCCTCTACTGGTCTCTGGAACCAGTCAAGTTTTGTGCTATCGCCTTCTTCTATCTGCCTTTATTTTGCCTATCTGTCTGTGTGTCTGTGTGTCTGCCTGGCTGCCTGTATGGCTATCTGTCTATCAGTCTGTTCATCTCTTCGTCGCTCCATCGGTTTGCTTGAAACTGATTTGCTGGTTTCATGAACAAGTTCTAGCAGCGATTGATCAGGGTGTGCGTGAAGAGAAAGAAAACAACGAGCAGAGATTATGATACCTTTATGAAACGATAACGCAGGTCCTTTGTGCGGGCTGTTTTGAAAGGAAGCGGAAATCTGTCTGACCCTTGGTCGCCGCCACCGGGAGCACAACTGATGCATGGCCAAATGGCATCACCACCACCACAACTGTTGGTTGTGCGCTAACTTTGGCGTTGTCTGTCTGTCTGTCAGGCCATTTAAAAGAGATTTGATCCGATGGAGGATGACTGACCACTCGCATCTGGCACACTTTCCATTCTTCTCCTCCTATTCAACTTTCATTTCATCAAGCCGATTAAAAACGGGAAGCGCAATTGGGAAGGGCCACCGTCAGAGCAATTCAGATATTCATTCATATTCATTCCGCTTGCAGGTCTTTATTTAGTTGTGTGTGTGCGCAGTGCCGTATGTGACTGGATGGGATTATAGATGATCCAATCCCGAGTGGAATACTTTACAGATATATACGGTAAGAGAGAGAGAGACATAGAGAGACTGACCAACTCCAACTGAAAATGACAGGTGACAAGTCCAGCGCCCAAATCCATTCTGCTCACTTGACTTAAACTCCTTTCACCGCGCTTCCTCTTAGCTAGGCGAAAGAGCCTATACCTCAACTATACTTTTTTATTGAGTTTACAAAATGTAACATAGCTGGTAGATGAAAACTAGCGATTAGCCCCCGAGCCATTTAAATAGGATCCACCATAGAAAAAAAACACGAAAAAAACTGCCAGTGAAAAAGAAGTAAAGTGTCTCTTAATTTGAATTCGTAGTTCGTGCAGCATGCGGCTAATTGTTTAAAAAGAAAACAAGCCGGCATTGGAGGGATGTTGACTTTGAGCGTGGTTGAGAGGGGAGCATGTGTGTTATTTAAAGTCCAACACCTGTCTATCACGTATAATAAATGCATATGATCCAAAAGGGAGCAGACGGTACCAAATCTGCCATTTGACTCTCAACCTCAATTATCGGACTAAATTTGCATTTGTCGTCTGGACGGTCAGGATTGAGGAAGGTTGATGCGTAGGCGAACGCAGGCAAAAGTGGAATTGTACTAGTACGCTTTTTAATTACACATCTCTCTTCTCTCGATCTGGACGAATGAATGAATCATTCCAGTGTCCAACTGAGTTGTGTGTTCATCCCGTCCGGTCCCGTCTGTCTCGGGCGCGGGATGAAAAATCTGTCTCGGTAAAGCCAGATGACAGCATAAATTGTAGATTGCAAAATTGCGACAGGTTGTACCAATTAAATAACATGCCATTCGATCTTGTCAACCTGTTCCTCCTTTCAAATTGGCACGAACTCTGCGACAACACAGTTCTACAGTAGTTGAAGGCTTTCCGCAAATCGGTGTGGTTGAACCAAAAAATGGTATATTAAAAGGAGCACAACGTACGGTATGCAAGTGCTATACTGTAGGTATGTACGACAGTTTGTTCCCAAGGTTAACGAATGCCTCTTTATCTTTCTTTTACTAATTTTGCTCCATTATCTCACAGGGAACACCGTGAACCAGCAGATACAGACAGAGTATTAATAGTATAGTCTCGGATAGCTTAGGTCCCATCCATCCTGGAATCAGAAATTACTGATATTTTTAAAAAAGTTCCAGCCATACAGTATCCACAATACTTCAACAAACTTTCTTTACGGTTCATAAAAGATCTTGTGTTTTGTTTGGTGAATTTGAGTATTGCTGCTTAGAAAGCATCTTGCGGAAACCCTTATTTGTTGCTTGACATATTGCATTGCATTGCGATGAATTTAAGGAACGGGTCTGAGTGCTCGTCTACTGCATTGCACTGCATCTTTTGTAGGGTAGCATAACCGGCTAATTCTTGGCTCTCGAGCTCCAGGTCTCGGGTCGCCGCTTGGTTACTACTGTCCTGCTTGGTTACCAGATATATTTATCTACTACTCCTATAAATACATCTGCATCTGCGTTGTCCCTTTTATTGCAGTTGTTGAGAGTGTGGAAAAGGCATTTTTTTTAACAAATTTAATATGCCCGGCGGACGCTTAATTTTACCTGAAAATTCCCTTTGATCCTAATCGTACTCATGTTTGAGAATTAATTGTACCGGTAAATATACTTTTTATGCATTGCAGACTACAGCTAGTACTAGTACTGTGATACTGTAGTGGACGATGGACGCGTCTCCCCGTTACTGTATCGATTGGAGCGCCATCTGCAGTGCAACAAGACGGGCTTTGTGAGATCTACCCTCTCGATTAATTAAGTCATTAAAAGAAAGCGGATCCGTTACGCAACCAGTGTCGTACTATATGGAGGTAAAATACTAATGACCATCACACAGAAAAGCTCAAGGACAGCGGAAACGGAGTCTATCTACACTCACTCGTGCACATTACTAGTACTGGTATAACACATATCAGCAAGTGAGGCCGCTAGGGAATAATAAATAGCCGGCCCAAAACAATTGATAACCTTTTCCATTCCTGTGAATCTGATTCTCCTCAAAACGTGAAAGTGGTGTGTGGACAGTGGAAGATTTTACAGCACTACGCGTAAAATAAAATCAGACAGGAAGCGGCGATAAGGGAACATTCAACAATGACGTCAGCACCATGTAGGGTGGGGGGGGGGTTGTACTTGATGACGAGCTCTGACGCTAAGAGGGTGGGGATCCAGCCGTGGCTGACGTCAGCATATATCGTTTCAATTTTTCGCCAATTCCCAGCCTCTGATGGAGTTTTTATCCTTTTTGAGATTTTTGTGATATTCTTCATCAATTCAACGGAAAAAATTTTGACGGAAACGATGGCGCTTAAACAGGTAGGATAGAAGTGGAATGTTGAGTTTGTGGCAAAGTTGTCGAACGCAATTTGCCAATAATTATTTTCCATAGAAAAAAGGAATTTTCTCTTTACGATGAGTTTATCAAATAGTATCGAGACTCGCCCGGAATTGGTCAAGAAAGTCCAGCATGAAAACACTCAAGCTGAGTGGAACACCTTGAGCTGATAAGTTTTAGCAGATGTAAGGGGGTCGGCTCGAGCTGACGTCAGTGCTTGAAGAAAAAGGGGGGTCTAGGAATTTCTGACGAGCTCTGACGGAAGGGGGAGTAAGGTCGCCTAATATCAGGCGCTGACATCATTCTTTAACGCTCCCTAACGACTGTCAGGCCCCGCCCACTCTTGCGTACCGACGTACATGAGTACGTGTACGACGGAAAGCCGTATGCTGTACAACTTCACAAGTCACGTGCTTTCTCTTTGTTGTTTATGTTGACATTTCTTTTTTCTTACACCGTCCACTAAATTGAAATATTATTGTATACTGCATAAGATGGTGGAATGTTTAACTGAGATGGTCATCTCGAGTTTTGGAATAGCATCTTGAGATTTGTGTAGCTAGTCTGCTGTAGAAGAAAGAAGGTGAGTTTTGGGTGAGTTATTATTGATCCGTCTGTCTGCTGCATCTGCACTGTGCATGTGCATTCACAAACTGCTCTAACAATTGCGTCTTTGGATAGCCATAGTACTGTAGGCTTGATGCTCGCCTGGATCTCGTAGAGAATTAGAAGATTGGAAAGTGGGCATTGAATATTATTAAAGTTACAGGGAGACGTGAAAAGGAGTGGGAGCGGGACTTATCACTCTGCTTGGGCAAGTCATCTTCCTTCTGACACTTAGGAGCAGAGGTGGGAACCTCCGATCATACTCTTCGCTTCTTCCCGTCTCACATTATCCATCATTCCGCATATGTCGATGCCGTAAATGGTTAGTTTCGTATGATTTTACCTTGACGTCCTTCGTTTCCCTTTCCCTTTTTGGAGACGGCGCCAATCAACCAATCAATCAATCAGCATCTGTAGGAAATTTACTTATCGGTGATACAAGCCTGTTTATTTTTAGGGTAATGCCAGTGTCACTTCCGCGGCTCATGAAAAGGTGGAAATAATGGCCGATAACAGTCCGAAGGAAAAAATGACCGCGGAGCAGCTCCGGAAACGGGGGAATGAGCTGCACGACGGAAGACGCTTTCAGGAGGCTGTGGAAGTTTACTCCAAAGCCATTGTAATGTTCCCACTTACCAATTACATTATTGGCCTATCTCTCCAGCAGTTAATTTGAATATTTATCTGTGAATGTTGCCAGATGAAAGACCCGAGCGTGCCTACATTTTACACAAATCGGGCCCTTTGCTACCTCCGTCTGCAACGATGGGATCTGGTCTGCAAAGACTGCAGTACGGCCATAGAACGAGATCCCAATTGTCTCAAGGCCTATTACTTCATGGGTGTTGCTTTCACGGAAAAGGGAAACCATGATGAGGCCATCAATCTCTTGCAAAAAGGTAAGGCTGGCAGGTTTGATGAGGCCCGTCACTGATTGTATGATTGGTGTACTGTACTGCCACGATTTTAAGGGTGGGTTAAGCCCCGCCTCCGTCACACACGCCTGTGTGCTGAGTGAGCACACACACTCACACACACACAGTTGTGCACACCCGGTGTAAAAAACCCACCCTTATAATCGTGGCAGTACAGTACTAGTAGTACCACATAGAAGGCGAGCGAGGCTACTCAGTACTAATACTATGTTCATAGTCCGCGTTATTTGCCAGAAGAACACTTCTGTTGTGACGTAGGTGTTCATTATCGATGCGCATATAGCAATTGTCGTATGACATTTTGCAAGAGGAACTATGAACACTCACCAAACATTTCGCAAAACATTGCCAGACGAATGTTATTTTGAGGCGTGGTCTCGCAAGAGTTATCTGGCATACCAGAGCTGGCCAGGCAATCATAAACTGTTGATGGTTGGAATTTTCCTTGAAATTCCTATTTCGAAGTTGTTCTCCAGTTTGATCTTGTTGATATTGTATTTTTCAAATAATAATTTATTATCCATTATTATTATTAAGTTGTCATAGTGTTGCAACTAGGACAAGCTGCTGGTACAGTACCAACAGCTTGTTTTTTTCCTCGGAAAATGTTTAATGAAAACTGTGACTCAAAGTTTTAAAAAGAAATTACTCTGAAAAATGGAATGGCTGCGGTGATTTCCTTGGGCGGGACTATGAATTGTCAAGCTACATGTGTGTCAGACAGCTTTTCTCGCACTGACGTCACGTCCTCGCATCTCGCAATGTTTGGCGAGCGGTATCGCAAAACTCGCGAAAATTTTGTGTCACAATGACTATGCACAAATGTTCTGGCATCTCGCATCTGACACGGACTATGAACGTAGCATAACTACCTCGCATTTCAGCAAACGATTTGGCAATGAAGCAGCGGCAGTCTTACGGCGACGAAATCACCTCAATGATTCGGCTATGTCGCAAACGCCGATGGAACCGCCAGGAAGAAAAGCGCATCTCACAGGAAATTGACTTGGTAAGTCAGCGAGTCCGTTATTACTTATCCCGTTACTCGAACTGAGTACTTGACCGTTTACAGCTTACTCATTGTGCTTTACTTTATTTACAGCAAGTGTACTTGCATCGTTTGATTGAAGAAGAAAAGCAGCGTCAGTTGGGCCAACTCCGATCCGAGTGGGATGATGGCGACGTTGCCTCGTCTTCGGCATCCTCATCAGCCGACGCTTCAGTGGAAAAGAAAGCCGCCGAATTGGAGAGATACCACCAGGAAAAGAAAAGTGAACTAGACAGGCTCCTATCGGAAGTGGATGACCGACGGAAACGACGCGACGTATGCCGACCGACTTTGGTTCATAACAATCATTCGTTGGTTGAAGCATTATCTAAATCTTCTTTCAGGTACCGGACTACCTTTGCGGGAAGATATCTTTCGAATTGATGCGGGATCCCGTTATTACACCTAGGTCAGTTCTACATTTTCAAACGGAGAAACATTTATGCTGGAACAACTTCTTCTTTAATGCATTTATAGTGGTATTACTTATGATCGACGTGATATCGATGAACATCTGCGGCGTAAGTGTAAACCAACTTCTTGGCTTTCTTGAAGAGTTTCTTTAATTCCATCGACAGCCTTGACGTCTTTTCATTTGTTCGTTCTCGTCTTTGCAGGCGTGGGACACTTTGACCCTGTACGTACTAGTATCAGTTTGATCTTTCATGAGCAAGCGCAAGTTTAATAGCATTGTTAACTGTTCGAACGCATAGGTTACACGGATGGAGCTAACTCAGGACCTTTTAATTCCAAACTTGGTAGGTAATCTTCATCTCCGTCACTGTCCAACTTTTGCTGTTTTCAACGTATTCCATTTGTTGCACAGGCGATGAAAGAAGTTGTGGATCTCTTTCTCTCCAAAAACGAGTGGGCAGTTGACTACTGAGTGGGGTGTGAAAGGACCGACCGTATATGGAGACGCATTAGCTTTTTCTGCTGCTACTATTTGGCCTAGGTCTCGGTAGCGAATTTCCTCAGCGTGTACAAATCCTTGCTACTTGTCTTGCAAAATTGTTCTCGCTTGAAATGTTCTTAGTTTTCATGTAGAAAATAGCCGATAGTTTTACGTTTTTCTGCACTGTGATAGCATTGCCATACCCTCATTGTAGTAAATTGCCAATTTACATATTACTGTGGCATGAATTTCAAATACAGACCGTAAAACAAACTGCTAGTAATACAGAGAAGGAAAAATAGAAATGGTACCAGTACACGAATAAAATCACAGTTAAAAACGGATTCCTGACACGTTATCACGACCAGGCAGCCGCGCATATCTCACTTAAGTAAAGAGATGTACGTACCGAAAAATATTTCATTTACTGTTCGCTTTTCAAGGAAAATAGCTCTCGAACATCCCACACCTAAAGATACCTTTTGTCAAGTCCAATCCTGATTGACATTCTGTACGGAGGATTGATTAGCATTTTTTACCTTGACTACTCGATCCTGGCCGACTGTAACCATCCTCTTCTTCATCTCATCCAAATCCATGCTAGATAAATCACATAATTAGGTTAATATCCTGTTGGACCACTGAAGTGTGGATGTAATTCAGTTTACCATGCCTAATCCAGTGCGATATTATAATAACATAACTTGGATAACCTTCAAATCACTTTTTATTGACTAAGCAGAACCGCACTAGCGAAAGACACAGGTACACTATTACAAACGAACAAAAGATGGTGCAAAAGCTACCGTTTAAGACCTAAAACTCTAGATTTCGGATAACCTTTTATAAATATTCAACAGCTAGATAACCATTTGCAGTAATGTCGATGATTCACATTCACATATAACGATTATTCCGTATAATACAGTGCTGTACTATTACTCGTAAGCCGTACCTCATCACGGCGTGAAGAACATTGATGAGAACGGCGTGGCTTGGTCTATCTTTGTCTTTCAAAAGAGCATAGCAGATGCTGCACACTCTCACCGCAGTTTCGAAGCCCATCAAAGGAATAGTTAAGCTGCCAAAGAAACCCAAATGATCCTTACTACAACGCAGTTCATGGCACAGGCTCTGTTGAGGTGATCGTACCGGTTTGGACTGCATGCCTCACATACAGCTTTCCCACAGTTCCTGTAGAAACAACACACAAACAAATCAACCAACAGAACATAGACATTCATTAGCTGTAACTATGAATGACATACCGGCAATGATGTTGACGTTGGCCCAGCGTCTATAACATACTTTTCGAGTTGGAATAGATACTGTAATACTTAAAAAAAGGGTAAATACCTTCGTATCAAACATCATCCGAAAATTCCAGAAAAACGGCTTATTACACTGCTGACAATTATCCGACTCCACCCATGATGGGGTCTGAAAAAATGAGGTCTTTATGCTACAGTGTACTCAACAGAAGCACCTGCAGGGTAATGTTCTCTCATCCCCCAAGTAAGTAAGGCAGGCGCAGAGGAGTGGTATAAAAATACCTCATTGCGTTTAATGTCCATATTCCAAATCGCAACTATTCCATCTTCACCAGCCGAAAAGAGTTGTTGTGTGGATGCGGCATAGTGGAGAGAAGTTACCTTTCCTCTAGAAACCAACAACCGTAAAGGCATAAATACTGCACACACTGAAAGAGAGCCATAAAACATACGTGTGCGCTTGCAGTTCATAGGCAATTCCTTCTTTTCCTCCGATATCCCAGACGACAACAGTAGAGTCGAATCCTCCCGAGAAAAGTTGCTGCCGTTTACTATCCCAGGCGAGTGATCGGATGCTGCTGGCGTGGCCTCTGATAGTCGTCACAAGCTGATGGCCACTTTCGCTCAATCGCAGAACGCTGTCGAAGACACAACACTATACTAACACAAGGACTCATTTTTCGTCTCAATCTGTCTGTCTAATTCTCTGTTTGAAAGAGTTCAGAATGAAAGTACCGTATATACCTGATTGCACCGGAAAAGTCTCCCACAAAGGCGCATTTCGATGGAAAGTCAAATCTGTGAAGGTTGGCGTCTTACAATGTGCAATTGCAACGTAAGGGTACTAAGTTCATAAGGAATTATTTCAACTGACTGGAGGGCAGTGATCCAAGCGCTGAGGGTGAAGGAGCCCAAGAGTCGACCACTCTCGCTGCAGTACCAGCGGAAAGTCTTGTCTCGCGAACAGCTGAGTAACCATTCACACTCCAAGGCGAAATGTAGGGCTGTAATGCGCTTGTTATGACCTAAAGAAAAGAATCTAAACATCATGCCTGAGTAAAATGGAGATGTTCTTCAATTCATACCGCTGTAGTCTTTGAGCTGAGTAAGACGATTGGAATCGTTGGAAATGATAAATTCCTACAATTAAATAAAGTTCACTCATTGGTTGATTGATGAGTTAGGTGTAGCCAGGAGCTGAGGATAGTGCAACAAATGTGCAACCCACTCAACGAATCGATGCCCAAGGCAAATGGGTTGTTATTGAAATAGGACAATGAATGAATCAACCGACAACGCTTACGGTAATAGATCCAGACTCTGTTCCAACGAACAGTTTCCTCGTTTCTTGGTTAAAGGCGAAGGCGGTAGCGGGGTGGGGCATATATTGACAGATGGATGGCCAAAACTTGCCATTATCCCGTTTCTGCCAGATTCGAACAGTCCTAAAGAGAAGATGAAAGAAGAGAAGATGTTATTATTAATAGTAAAGTAATAACTAACCTGTCCTCGCTGATTGTGATAATGCCGTCTTCCCGAGCCATTATGGATGCGCCGTTGACGTTATCCGGGAAGTCATCCATTCTGTAAATGAGATCGGCCTTAGCTTTTGCTGCTCCTCCCCCATTGGAAGATGATGAAGTTGAAGAAGAAGCCATTCCCATTCCAACATTCCGAATTGTCGCCATTTCACATCCACTTGCGTCAACGGATTACAAATTCATTAACACCAAACTTCATCGCAACTTGATCGAGCAACTGCGAACTCGACTCAGACACAATAATACCTTTACAAGAAAATAAAAGCAAAATAATATTGCAGAAAATCATTTAACTCTTCAGTGTTCATCCCAATTGGTAATGCACTAATGCTTCGCGCAAGACCACTCTCGCGCAAAGGCAAAGTAAACGTTGTGGGCGCAGGAACAGCTACTGCGTCAAGTTATTACACATGTGGCTGTAATTCTGTTCGGTCGTTCAAAACACAGCCGAGGCATTAGGGTCTGGTAGGATTAGCGCCGACTCACCCTATTGGGGCACTCAAAAATTGGAACGGACAAGATTGCAGCCACATGTGCCCTCTGAGGTTCTCCTTCCTGGTTCGCACAAGAGCAGCTGCATATGTGAGTATCTGTACGAGTATTGTAACCACTATCGAAGGCCGTCCGTCCCTGAAAAACCCACTTTTTAAGGAATATCCCCCACCTAAATTCCGCTTGTTTAGAGACACACACAAATTGCCAGCCGCGTGCGTGGCACCAACGACTGTTGCCACTATGGCCACTAAATGGCCGATAGAGCGGGCTAGTCACAGGCGAAGAGGCGGACGTGTGCTTCAAATGGCACAAGGTCTGACCGTCCGGCGAACCTTGCACTAGCAAGATAGTCAACGGCCAGTCCGGAGTCCGGATAGTGGATGCAGGCAATCGCCAGGACTCACATTTATTCCGGAGAGTTCACGGACGGTCCGGAAGGTTCACGGCAAGACCGCAAATGTAACATCCATAAGGCCCACGGTCAGTTCGGAAGGTGAGCGGTTTGCACTGAAGGTGGCCGGCCGTTTTAGAGAGTTTAAGCTGGAAAATTAAGGGCAATTGAGACGATATGGTCCAAAAGTCCGGAAGGTTCGCTGTCAATTCGCTCAGAAGATGGACTGGCAATCCGAATGGTTTTGCGGTAAAATCGGCCGGTCCTGAAGAATTACTGTTGGTCCCGAAGAACCTGTACTGATCATCAACCTTGCCGATGGATTAGTTACCAGCAGAGCAGTCCGCGCATATATCGTGGATCGCCATTATTTTCTCCAGGCAGTCAGTCAACCCTTCGGACTCGCCGTCAACTAACCGAAGAGGGTTCCCAACTCACAAATTCACTGTCGACCTACCGAATTGGTCATCCAGCTTCCGGAATGACCGAGAACCTTCCGAACTGGCCTTTCGAGTTTCGGGCTGTCGCTAAACCTTCCGTAAAGGTCTTTCACCTTTCAGGACTGGCGGAAAATCATCTAGAGAGACCGCCGACTTTCCAGATTGGCTAATAATCTTCCGGACTGAGCGCACACCCTCCAGGCCAACCGGTTATCTTCGGTGCAGACCGCTATCTTAAATTAATTTTCTGCTGGGTTGAGACTGTTCTCAACATACAATATTACAATAATATTTTTTAATCTGTGAATGAATAAACAGCGTCCATCGTAAGCCGAGGATAGTTAAGACAAACAGACAAGCAGGCAGGCAGACAAAAGACAGACAGGCAGGTAGATAGACGTGTACATACATTTATTACCTCAATATGACTTACGGTACAACTGACGGCAGCACTGCAGTGCAGCTCCCCCAAGGGCAAGTTCGTACTG
Source organism: Hypsibius dujardini (assembly GCA_001579985.1). NCBI lineage: Eukaryota > Metazoa > Tardigrada > Eutardigrada > Parachela > Hypsibiidae > Hypsibius > Hypsibius dujardini. The sequence goes on from LRSR01008796.1 coordinate 14,358, forward strand.
GAGATCACAGCTAGCAGCGCCCCCTACTTAATGGATATACTGTGGGTCCATCGGTCATTGCATGTGGGCCTTTCTATGAGACTGAATTTTTCCGTGTCCGAGCCGCGCGACTGCAATAACGCGTACTCTTTATCTATGCTTCACGGATATTACAATGAGTTCAGAGAAACACGTTTGATAATACTGCTGTGGTGTTGCTGAGCTAACCTGGGGGAAGAGCCACCCTTAATTGCTTTAGAAAAGTTGAAAAGCGGTTTAAAAATTGCCGCATCTACTGTGTAGAATCTTTATCCACGGAATCATTTAACAGAAGACCTACTGCTGTGTTCTAGTTGTTATCTGTATACTTTGTAGTTGTGTAAGTTTTTGTAGCTGCTAAACTTGGCTCTTGCTGGATGGCGCTTTGGCATAAGTTAATCAAATCACATGGTTTCCCGTGCGTCATGTGGTAACCTCACTTCATCCACCCACAACCCAATGATATGTTCGATCAACATGTCGGACTTTTCATTTTCTCGTGCGGCCTGTAAGCAGTCCACCACTCACTCATTCAGACTTGCATCTTGTGACTCTGTCAGACAGTCAGAAGTACTTCAAGACCACGGTTGGGTAAACGATTTCCCGCAGATATTGGTATTGGACAGTCCGTCTACCTAGTACTTCTCTACATCGACCTGAATAGGACCGTCAAGCATAAGACTAAAAAAGAACTGCATCATTGTTGGAATTCGTTAATTTACACGCTGGCTAACAGGCCACAAATGATACAAGTTCAAAACAGAATTGCAGTTGTAATTTACGATTATCTACGCGAGAATGAGATTACAAAGAGGAGAAGAACCGGGCCTATCCAAAGGCAGTCAAACGGAGGCTGTACCCAGCTAGCAAAAGGTGCATTCAATATCCGGCTAAGCAACAGTGATTCTGCAAATCTTTATCAAATACTGTGGCCATCAATAAAAAACACAAGCACGAGTTTCGAAACCGTTCTTTTCTTCTTGCCAAATCCGTTTTTTACACTGACCCAGGAGGCGCAGGTGGAGCGGTTACTTTTTGTGTTGGGTCAAAACTGCTTCGGCAACGTTGGTCACTTGGACCGTTGGATGAGCCCTGCCGGCTACGTTCTTCGATAAGTGAGAGGCCACTGTCGATTCGATTGCTTGTGTGGGGAGCTTCTTCGTCCTTTAGTCGATCTGCGAAATAGAAAAGATTTATTTTCTGGAGACATCGGCGTCCCTTTGCTCTCATCCCATACATATAGTAGGGTACATGTACGTAGTGGTTTATGCTTTGTAGGGTAATCGATACTCTGGCGGAGTTTATGAAAGAGCCTGTAATTCAAGCGATCTCGTCCTCCCTAGTGCATTATAGCTCCTCGAGGTCCGTCAGTGGGGAAAGAAAGTGTCGTTGAAATGATTTGGTTTTCCATTTGGCAAGTGATGAATATTCATTAAATGGAACGAGTGTGCGCATCATCGCATCTCCAGACTCAATCATCCGCCCGTAAAGAGGATCCCTGTCGGTCTTTTAACTTAACTTGATATGATGTGATAGTATAGCTGGTGTCATATGTGTTCTGTCATATGTGTCTGGATATTGTCTGTCTCTGTCTCATTACTCCATTTCAGATCCATTTCATCACATTAAACATCCGCTGTTAAAGCCGGCGCCGCTGCCCACTCCTTAGGGACCCTCCTTCATTTGAATATATCTCTTACTTACAAGAGCCGGCATATATAGAAAACCTTTCAGCCGACTTAATCAAAGAAGGCTTCTGCAATTTAGCTTTGTTTTTCAAAATTGAATGAGGAGAGTTTTGGGAAAGGGGTCAAACATATAGAGTAGCTAGACACGCACGCCCCAAACAGGCATGACCATAAATCATTGATGGAGATGGTTGCTTTACCTGGCGAGTGTTGGGATGTAGCCGTCATGGTGGTCATTGGCAGTTGCGTGACTCCATCTTGCAGTTGATGTGGATCTGGACGATGTCGCTTGTTCCCGGCCGGCTGTCCCACTCTATCATCATCACTACTGGGGACCTTTCCACGGCCGATGGGGTTAAAGTTGTTGTCTGCTAGTGCTAGATCTGGAGGGCTCTGCTGCAGATGCGGCGGCATCGAGTGCATGACAAGAGGCATGCTAGAGAATCGATTATTAGTAGTAGTGTTGTGTGGCTGAACGACGGGCGTTGAAAAGGCAGAGTTGGGATTTGAAGTGAATAAATTAACAGCGAGCCCGGGAGCGGGTCCGGAAGAGTGATGCTGATATTGGTGATGGTGATGGTGGAAGAATCCCATCCCGGCAGGTGGCAGGGCTCCTCGATTCATTCCGCCCATACTGACATTCATGCCGGCAGCCATGGCAGCAACAGCGGCATGCTGATGGTATGACGAGTGATGAGAATTCATCTGAATTGCCGGCGGATGGGGAAAGGTTGGTGTTAGTTGAGATCGTGTCGTTATGGGGGGAGAAATAGTAGGCTTGTCTACACCGGCAACATCCGCCAGAGACCATATCCGAGGCTTATTATTAGCAGTGATTGTTGTGCTGCCGCTGCTGCTGGTGGAACTTTTGTTGTTGACACTGCTTGTTGGTTGAAGGGATTGAAGGGACTGCAGTTCGGTGGCATCTGAATTGAGAGCAGGGAGTGAGATAACTTTTGATTACCATGCAGCCGCTATATACTGTATGCACCCACTAGAGAAGAGACCCATCAATCAATAGTCATTAACGCTCTTTAGCTCCACACTTATTATCCACGCACTATTAACTTTCAAGTGCGACTTGAAACGCCATATATATATATATATAATATCCCCTTCCCACAAAACCTTTAACGAGACACCGCCATGCGCCACTTTTATGTATGCTTCACTTTGGCAGCAAAAGCCCAATCGTACTATACCATGCGAAAGAGATCATTTAAACTAACCTTTTGTCCTACATTACGTTTACGAAGAAATTCATTTCATCTGTTACTTTTACCAAGTCCAAATGATTAAAACGCAAGTTAATAAGGTGCAAAGGAAAATGTCGAGATTGGAGCATAACAGGGTCTGTAATCCCTCAACACTACATTGGTATTTGGGACACATGTCGATCATGATGCAGGCACACGACCGGAAATTCCCCTCACTGCCTGCCCCGTTGTCTAATGCCGTCTAATGAAAGAAAAGTAGCCGTTTAGTGCCGTCAATAGGAAATCTCTAATGGTCACTCTCTCCACTCCTCTCCGGACAAATGAAGTGTTGCACCAGAAATGAGAATGACGCCATTTAAATAGCTCTTTCGATTGCCACATATGAAGAGAAGAAAGAAAAGGCGGCTTTTTAATTGTCCATCTAGTTATCGACAGAGTGAGTGAGTGAGTAAGTGTAGGAAAAGTAGGTGCTTTTAAACTAGTTTCAATGCTGTCGACAGCATTCCCTCGGTCGATCCGGGACTAACTAAGTGACATTTCTTGATTGCTCTGACGGCTAAAGATACATTTACAGTAAACTACACTACGGCTTTTCACTCTTTCATTCCCAAAAGGCCCGGCCGATCGAATGGGCAAAACTGTTGAAGCGTGACTCGATCATTGTGACGCCCATCCATTAGGGGAGACCCACAACTACTCCTGGTCTCTATTCTTTTCAACCATCGACCCATTCAAAAATCTCAAAAATATAATAAATAAATATGCAACAAAATGTGCCAAAACTGACCTTTGCAATCTCGGTTTCCGGGGGAGATTGAAGAGCGGCGCTTATTTTCATCCGTCAAGGAGCTCATGTCGGACATGCTGTCCCCGTCCTCATCGTCCTCGTCATCATTCTTCTCCAGGTCGTTACCAGGGTCTCGTTCCGTGTCTGACTTGTCATCATCCTCGCAACCTCTATTCCGAGGGCTCCATGTCATTTTGTTTTCCTTTTTTAAACGTCGCCGAGCATTGGCGAACCATGTGGAGACTTGTGTTAGGGTCATCTTTGTCACAATGGCCAGCATAATTTTCTCTCCCTTGGTTGGATAAGGGTTCTTGCGGTGTTCGTAGAGCCAGTGTTTTAGTTGGCTGGTCGTCTCACGGGTGGCATTCTTTCGACGATTCATTCCACTGGGATCCATGGCGTACCTGTTACGGTCATCAACTTAATTTTTAGAATGATTACATTGCACTGCTTGACAAAATTACGCTTCAATCATTGGAATGAAAACTTGAACAGCAATTTTAATGTCGGCCGAGATATTAACTTTTATATTAAATCGAGTTCTATCAAAGGTCGGCATCATGGATACGAGATCACGCAGCATATGACCAACTCAAATTAATTAAATCACATTTGGCGCCGATCCGTCATATACACAATGAGTTAGTAGTATCTACCCCCCACGCCGGAAAAGAGAAACATGCCGCTTGCTCATGCATATTAGCATAGTTGATAATTATGCAGGGAGCTGCTTCTTTCTTTCTCTCTATTCGATGGATGGATGGGTGTGTCGACAATCAATCTGTGGTGTATACGTGTTTGCCTGAATGGATGTACGAAATTGTTAACAACATAACTGATGATTATTCAGGGATATGGAATTAAAGGTTGTCTTTCTTATACTAATGTGCTAATTAGCATTGTCGCCAATCAAATACAAACAGTCATCTGTCAACGACAATGCTAAAGGTCATTAAGCGGTGTGTGGCCATTTCACCCTCAGTAAACCGTGCGAGGGAAGGAAGGAAGATATAAATCTCACGATTGATGAATATCAAATTATTCAGCATCAACAGTTACGGCCATGTTAAATATTCTTCTTTAGCCAGACAGTCAAAAATGAAGGACAATAGAATTGTTTAAATTCATTTGCACAAACGGAGGGATTGAGCAAGTTATATAAATAAATAATGCGGCTTACCCGTTTGAGCAATAAGGGTTGGAAGAATAGACGCTAGCGGCACCCATGGAAGGGTCATACCCGCCGTAACAACCCGCAGGACCCAAGGCTCCGTTCTGTGGCCCCATTCCCATTCCCATTCCCGCGGCAGCTACTCGCCAGGCCGCTGCGTTCGCTTCACCGGGAGAGAGATCTTTAAAGTCGCCAAAGACTCCTCCGGCCTGGAATAGAAGGATAGGATGATGATGATGAGGAGAGCAGAGATTAATTATTTGCTCTAGAACTTAATTAGGCGAGGTTGCATTTGTTTGCACGGGAAAAGGGAGGGGGGATGAAATTGTCTACTCGCTCTACTCACATCACGCATGGGTCCATGTGTTGCATACATTGCTTGGATGGGATCAACTGGGATAGAATGACCGCCAGGGGCATTAACCGATGAAACTGGCGGGGAAAAGGCACCGTTGTTGCTGCTGGATGGGACTGTGCTACTACTAATACCACCGGATGGATGCTCGAGATTAATATTATTATTAGTGTTTGCGTTAGAGTTGGAGTTGGGCGGCGGCGGCGGCGGCGGATGGAAGGCGGCAGGATGGGGAAAGTATTGACGGTAGGTGTTGATAAAGCGCTCGTACTGGCAAATGCAAATGGGTTGCCCTGTTTGCGGATCCGTTTGGATGGGCCGAGCGTGGGCAGGGTCACAGGCCGATGTATGACTTCCGGGACCGGGGCCCAACATCATCTGCAAACACCACATCAGGACACATCCTTTCAATGGACTACTCCTACTGTATATAACAAAAATGCAAACTCTTGGCAAGAGTGATTAATCCAGAGCCGTGTTGAAACCCCTTTCTGGGATATGACACTTTCTTATCTTCTTTCTTTCTTTCCCTCGAGTGAATGCAGTGATTTGAATTACAACTGGCAGCCAGACACAGATCGAGATGAGGAGAGGACGAGGTCAGTGTGATGAAACACAAGATAAAACAAGGCGGGCGTCTCTCTATGTAGAATGTGGCTAGTTAAAGTGCAGGACGAGTTGCAGTTGAGCAGCTTGTCTAATTAGCGGAAAGCATGTTTTCTGATCACTTTCAAGATAAAACTTGCACTAGACGGTCGACCTATCTCTGAATCAGTCTAGACAGGGAGAAACGTCAAATGTCTAGGCTGCATAGAGCGCTTATTAAAAATATAATGCAGGTAGTGTTTTATCAGAGAGCCCAAATCTGACTGTCTCTCTCTCTCTCTCTCTGCCGTGCAGCTTGTGTCCCGTGATCGAGTATCCGGTTGTTATAATTACCTGACCTCACAGAGATGAGGAATAGTCCACCAATGTCACTTTGACGGCGCTCTAGTGCTTTATCATACAGCACCTTTATTACTGACTGACTGCAATGAGTGAGAAAGCAGGAAAAGGGAGCCGGTTGACAGCTTCCTTCCCTTCCATCTTCTATCTGACTTGAAGCAGGACACTTCTTGCGGGATGGAGGAGAAAGAAAAGACAAGAAGATGAGTCCCGGTCCCGCGACATATCACAGTCGTGAATGTCTGTCGCCATGTTGCAAGTCATCCATCTCTCTTGGGTCGAGCCGTCGCAGACACCGTCATATATATGTGACGTTTCCAACGCATCGCATGCCGGCTAAAGCTTTCCTTTTCTCCCCGTACTGCTGTCTATTTTGGCACGCAATCATTTCTACCACTACTTGGTGATTTGACCGAAAAACATCTCAGCCAGCCACGAAAACCTGTTCTTCATATCAGCTTGGCGCGAAATAATTATTCGCATTAAAAGTATGTTTTCCTCGTACCACACTGTACACTACTGAGTGACCTTCACTGTCGCCAGATGTTGTTGCTTGTGGATAATTTATTGTTCATTTATAGATGGAAATATCATTGAGCCAATGAAAAAAATAATTTGTTAATCGTCCCTTCCCAGTGTAAAAGATGAGTTAATCAATCCCATCACGCAATAACGTTCCGCATGGTCACTTTTGGCTATGAAAGAAACGGCAATTCCTGTGCATTGATTATTATTCACATATGTAGTACTCGATGTAGGGTCTAAATAATAATACTTTTAGTAGTCTGACCTAATGGCTCTGGCTTCTTGACCTCCTTCCTTTCAAGTGGTCCCCATTAATAACCTGATATCATTGATATATACCATATCCCGATTGAAGAGCGCGCGGTTTACTCTATATAGACCATTTGCTGTCGAAGACTTACTGACCTTGCCTTGTATTATCATTACCTACTAGTACATAGGTTTTCATCTTGTTGGTTACCCGACAAGATAGCCTTCCTTCCTAACGACCGTGGTTTCTTCTTTCTAAGTTTACAAACCGTGCTAGAAGCATATGAGCTCACTTTTTTCTTACCTGACCACTGTTCGCCATAGCATAATTAAGTCCGAATTGTGGATAGGACGAGGCCATTTCCGGACCCAAGACCTTTTTTCCAATGCGAACTCCGTTTGACCGATAGATCTTCTCCAGAGGAGTAATAATAATTCAGACCTGAAAAATTGTCAAATATCTTACTAAATGCTCAAGAAATGCAAGGTTATTCAAAGAAAATTAACTAACAGGGGGCTCTCTGCTGTTGGCCGCTATGAGTTATGAATTTATGGTATGTGGCGTTTGTTGGATAAACACATACAGGAGATATTTTATCTTTATAAAAACATCAGCTCTGATATTGCTGAGAGCAGAGAGGGATGTCACAGAGAACGTATTTCTTCCCTTGTCTGGCTCTTCCTTCCACTCTCGTGTATAGCAAACATACAAACAGCTCTCTCGTCGCGTCTTATCAAAGTCTGCTCACATTCGGCTCGTTTGAACTTGCAACAAGCCAACTGCAAACATTGCTCCACACAGATTCACCTTACTATGATATTTATTACGGACAGACATTGGGCTATTCCACTTGGCGGCCAGATATGTCTACGGTGCGGTACTTTGTTAGAGTTTAATATTTAATATTGTAAAAGCACAATTTTATGTGGCTCAAATCAAAGATGGAAAAGAGATGGATGCCAGTAATCCTAGGCAGCGTCGGAAAGAGCGGAATTCGATAATTAGTCGCGCATTGCGTCGCTCTCGCTTTATCCATATCGTCATGCGTAATTATGACACTGCCCATGCCGAAATGTCGACAGCCATGTTTGAATACGCAATAATATCGCTCCGTGAGGATTTATAAATACGCACTGCTCTAAAGATATGACAAGACAAACCGATTGGAAAGGGAAGGAAAGCTGCGCAACTCACACGCGACTCTGCGCTACTAATTTCACTTTCCCCGTTGAAGAAAGAGCCTTTACTTTTTTCAACTTGTCTTTCGGTCGGTCTACCAAAAGCACAATGTACGATAAGATACATGGCTAGAGGAAAGCCTTTCTCGGAGCATGCTATGCTATATTTGCAGTATAAAAGTATACTCATACCTATGGATTAAGGTACTTATGTCTGACTAATAAAGGTCATCGGGAGTGTTCTTTGCCATTTTATTTTCCGGGCATTGGAATATTATCGAAGCATTTT
>LRSR01008802.1:0-11910 GCA_001579985.1 Hypsibius dujardini
GAGATATAAACAGGCCCACGTGTTTTCAAAGTACCCAGCGCCTACACACACCGGAAGGATGAGGCCACAGGCAATTCCAACGGTCAGGAACAGTGAAAACACAGGCTAGTTACCACGCAAAGTGCGTTGTGACTTTTGAGACTCAATGATTGGCGGTCTTATTATTAGACCTATATATGTATATACATTCGATTGTACAGGTCTCACACTGGCATCAGACTGCAGTATAATTGCTGTTCATAAAATTCATCCTAAAATTACAGCAAGCTCCACGCAGTGGAAGAAGACGATTTTCCCATTCCCGTCCACGAAAAACATTGAAACCTTTCACAGCAATCAATCCCATATTTGACTAAACTATTACCGTGCCCAGGGATTGAATGCCCCTGGTCTAAACGAGACAAAAAACAGTTTGACGCTTTAGGACTTAGTCAAACTCGTCGCCTTGAAGATAAGACAAATTGCCAGTCAAAGCGGACCCTTCGTTCGAGCGAAGTAATGTAGAGTCGCGACCAATTTGGTGCCAATTTTCAGACCCACCCGTATATTATACCTGCACACACTGCGCCACCCTGCAGTCATAATATACGGGGGGGTCATTAAACCTGGCATCAAGTGGTCGAGACTCTACCGTAATTGTTGACCTGCGCGGCATCCGGATGCCGCGCCACACACAAGGTGGACTGCCGACGAACCGAACCCTCCGTCAATAAAGCGCACAATCAACCGCGGATTATCAAATATATCCCGCAAATGAATGAACTGATCGAGGCAACATACAAAATGTAAAGAGGAAAGTAAATCGGGGGTCCAATAAAGTTTCAAGCCGCCATTTGCAACACCCGACGAAAGCGACCCTTCCGATACAAATGCCGCGGTATCAAACAAGCACATACCGTTACTACACAAACCACACCGGCGCCAGCGATTGTGGACAACTGCCATAAAACCTTCCAGTCCGATCGAATCGGAATCAGAAACAACTCGAATTAAGCAAACACTTTGTGTGTGAAGAAATGGAAATTACACGGCTGCCATTTTTTCAGCAGCGACGACGCCCACACCACTTAACATACATTAATTACGTGTTTTTGTTAAACCTAACACCGCCTCCAATTGGGAAAGAGAAAAAAATGCGTAACGAACATCTGCCTCACGCTCGCCGCCGTAATGAGCCAGAACCGCCACGTGCCGGGCAAATTTTGCATCGCGCCTTCTCGTCGTCGTCGTCCTCGCGTCACGCCTTCACTAATAATTTAATGGCGCCGCACGCGTTTCATCCACACACCACTTTCTCTCCTCAACCCAATCCGAAATCATCGACGGTCATCTCATCTCATCAGCCCTCCTTGACTGCTGTTGTGTACTGTAGTTGCGCTCCGGTAAACTGACGGCGCGGTTCGCCGAGCTGTGTTCCCCTCTGCGAGCCTCCGCCGCACAGGTTGACTTGGCATCGCGACACGGTTTGCTGGACGCCGCCGCCATCAAGATCTTCGTTATAAAAACGAGCATATCCCATTGCTGTACAGCGCCTTCTTAATTGGCATTCACCACCTGCCGCTGCCTTTCTTCCGTTCGCGCACTGTTTCACTAGTCACACACGATCACGTAATCGATAACACACACACACACACACACAAACACACAACACATTTTGTGGAGGGAGTTTAAAACGCCGAGCCCAATTGCGCCTCGATGTGTGGTAAATGAATGTAGAGATTGCAATCAAGAGAGGTCTAATTTATGTGACAACTGACGACACGACGACACCCAACAGCCAAATCAAGGAGCGTGAATAGGAAGGGGGAGAAACATGTAGAGTAATCAACACTTTTGATCTTGCTCTCTTGTTACAACAGCCCAGAGAGAGAACTGGTCAAGTGAAAGTTTGCGACTTTTGCTTTAGATTTGCGATCTCACACGAACGACTTAGTTTATCAAAAAATTAAGAGTATATTTTCTGTTGAGAAAAACATCTACTTTTTTATCGACAAGGTCAGACAACGATCAGACCCATAAGCGCTCCCGGGTCGAATTGTGTCTGTGGACTCGGTATAGTGTACCTCGACGGCGCGGCCCGATCGCGGCAATAAGAGTACTTTTTTTACGGAGCAAGGGTCATTTCCACAAGTACGTAAGATAAAACGTGTTACGTCAATCCCATCGAGGTGTTCCGGCAATTCACGAATCTGATCGCACAAAAAATGTCGGGAAACTTCCGGGACCAGACAATTTAGCACAGTCGTCAGTTCTGTAAAATGCAGGAAATAGGACGAACCTTTGACTGCAATAAAAATTCAGGAAAATTCCGGGGCCAGACACGACGAAAGCAGACTTGAAATAATTTAGTAAAGTCATGAGGTTATTAAAACGCAGGAAACAGGGCGAATTAATTAAAAAACAATTTCAGGAAAAATCCACAAAATAGGCGAAAAAGTCAGTTACGTATCTTTTTCAGTCTAGGTTAAATAGTCAATACTTAAAAAGTTCACGTTGACCTAGTGCGCCCTTGGAAGGCATTCAATTAGCACAAGCTAGAGGTCTTCTAAATGTGGAATGCTGAACGCATAAGCACTAAAACCAACTCCCTAATGATATCCCGAAACGAAAATATTTATGCATAAAACTGTTATTTTTACAGAAGGATCGAAAAGAATCTAATCGTTCCGGTCTGTCTCGTTCTTTGTCTGCCTCATTGCGACCGCGACCGCGACACAGAATAATGCTGATAAGAACCTCGATTTGTGGGTCTGTTCCCACTATCCATTGCAGCCTGTACCTAGCAGTCCGTCCGACAACCCAACAAACAGACCATGAGCTCCTGTAATCTCAAAATGCCTTTGTCCAGCTACTTTGAATACTTTATCTCGCATAGCACGCCGCGTGCGTTCGACCGATACCACGGGAAGGTCTTTCCCGTGCGACCACAAAGCCCCTCAAAGGCCTCCAACAAAAATGGCGACCAGGCGACGTTTTTTTCGGTGCCTCACCGCGCCGCGAAATTCCTCACGACCTGATTGGGCTTCTTTCTCATTGTCATTCCAAGGGTCAATTCGTCCCGGCACAACAACAGCAAAATACCACACGGCCATACCGATAAGGCACAGACGGACAGACGAATGCGTGTGTGTGAACGGATATGTCTTAATTCACTCGATTTCTGATTACGGACCACTCAGACAGCGCACTACGCCGGTAGGACAGTCATCGTCCGCGATAAGAAGAACCCTGGCAGTAAGTGGCGGCGAGGCGCACAAAAATGTGGCACACCCTCGTAGAGTTGATGATGCCGAAGATGAATTACACCACCACCACCACCACATCACAAACCCCCCCCACCACCACCCAACAAACAAATGCAAAAGTGCTTACTATACTCTGTCCACGTCGCGTTCTCGATCACACGAAACGACGACGGAGAGAGAGAGAGGACGATCGCGAGAGACTCTTACTTGATTTGGTTCGCGGATCACGCGGCCCATCGACGGTCACCTGTGATGCGAGAGAGAAAGAGAGATTATAACCCGTGAAATTTTGAAATTTCTCGGTATGAATATCGGTAAAAACCAGTGTTGTTTAAATATCGTTTCTTTATTTAAATGAAATATTAATCTACCGGCAAAAATTATTTTAAGGAAAAAACGTAAATTTTCCTTTAAGAAAAAAGCCACATTTTAAAAGTTTAAAAAAGGACGTCAGATAAAAATATCTAATATTTAGTTTAGTGACTTTTAGTAAATATACGTTTTTAAATATCGCTGTCTACTTTCAAGATAATTTTTAGTAAATTTAAACGACACTAATAAAGAAACGTCTGAAATATTTAAAAGCAATTGTGATCTGCGCTCACTTTAATGGCGTTGGGGTATGTGCCGATCTGCGGTGGATGTGAGCGGACGATGATGGACAGGGTGAATTTCTTACCTACAGGGGCGATGGAGAGAAAAAAACACAAGACACATGTTAGTTAGTGCATACGCTCATGCAGACATGCGTCCGAAATATGTACAGAGTAAGTACACAACAACAAGAAATGATAATTTCGTCTGGTAAGCATATCTAGTTGGACAACACGCACCGCACCGACCGTGCGACGACGACTCGACCTGCCATGAGTGTATAATAGCGAGGAGCTTAACCACAGACGAGCGATATAATGTTAATGTTTGACTTATTACTCATCATACACAAATATGTTGTGTGCTTGCTGCCTGCGCTACCACGCAGTAAAACGGTGTGCCCACCACACAAACTCAACCGAAAAGCCGCTGATGAAGCAAGAAAAAATGAAGCAGGAAAAAAAAGGTATAAAAAATCAAGTCCGCAACCTCACCTCCCACAGTGTAAACAAAACGAACAAACCGTCGCGACGCGCGATCCTGACCTCGTGCTGTAGAGCACTTTTCTGTCTATAAAATGGCAACAATGCAGCGAACCCCAAGACCTCGCGCTGTAGAGCACTTTTCTGTGTATAAAACGGCAACAATGCAGCGAACCTCAAAGGGGTCGAACGCGCGATCTCTCTCACTCACTCACTCGGTGAACCTAGCTATAACCCCGAAATTTGGGTCTTCGAACGGAAAATTTATGGTACAAATTAGCGGACTGGAAATTTCACTCGAATTCTAATCGTTAATTGATTCACTTAAATTATATTTTGATGCTTCATTAGCGACAGAAAATAGTACGACAATTTGACGGAAGTTTCCACATTAAATCATCTCAAACTTCATTTTTCTAAAATCCTGAAGCTTGTTATATTTTTTAATTTAATTGTTAATTTAATTTGAATTTAAATTAGTTTCATAATTTGTCAAATGGAAAACCTCGAATGATTAAAATTCGGTTTCTATTAGTCATAAACTAGTTTGTTGTTTCCACAGCACACATATTAACTTATGCTGCTTTCATGCTCCATTTTAGTTTCTTTATGCGCCACATTGATTGTGAGTCGGAGTAAAATCCAAATGAAGAAAGAGACCTCCAAAAAAGAAAACGCACGAGAAGCCACTGACTCTAGAAACCTTCTTCCCCTCGACAAAAAGGAATTCCATCAGAAATGACACTTTTCAACCCCTCAAAACTAAATTCCATCCGAAAAAATCAATCCAAAAGATTTACGAATGTCCAAATGTAAAAAAAACGAAGACCATGCCCGAAGGAAACTTCGCACCGGAAACAACTTCCCCGTCATAAAAAAACATTAAGACGGTCGGCGACAGCCACTACCATTATCATTTTCCCATCATCAAAGCCTTTTTTCAGTCCGAAAAATCACAACATGTCCCTCGGCGGAAACTGGAGCACGAGTACAAGGTCATTCCTCAATGAAGGTTTGGGTCATTCCTCATAAAAACATTCCCATTCCCACAGCATCATCTCCTCGCTCTTACCTCGTCCACTCCGTCCGACAAAGCGAAGGTCGTTAAACCGCGCCACCTTGTTCTTAAACTGTGTCAGGCAATGCCGTAGCTCCGCGCTGCAGTTCTCATCGTTGCCCGCGTGGATCGACACCTCCGTCCCATCCGGGACCTCATCCACCAAAACAATCCGGAACGCCGTCGGGAGGGCTTTATTCTGGCGCCAGTGTGACGGCAGCTTCGAGCAGAGGATATTCGGACTGTCCGTGGCAATCAACTCCTGCTCGTGCGGATTATTCATCATCGTCGTAGCGCCCGGCTGCGGCTGCTGGGAGGAGAAGTTGCTAGTCCGAGCAGCGAGCTCTTCGCGATGTCTTCCACGACCGCGTGTCGTTGGATGCGAAAATAAGGGGTAAAGACTGCGGTTCTGCTGCGAGATCATCACTCAACGGGAGAATGGAGACATTGGGCCACTTAAATGCTGCGGGTTGTGAGTTGATGCGCGGTAAGCGTGAGAAATTTCCGGGATAAGAAGAGAAGTGTAATCGCGCGGTGCGAAGAATGAAGGAAAGAAAACACGAGCGCAAGTTACTGCTGTGCTGTGCGGTGTGAGTGCTGACATCATTTTTTGATAACTAAGCAATACGAGGACAGGCTGCTTAATTGGCTACCACGTTTGCTTATTGAACACTTCCAGTGTCATAGTAGGATATGCACCTACCGGCTACAACCGATACATATCGGTTTCCTTTACAAATATACATGGGGCAATGTTTTGACACCGCCCCCATGCGGACATTCAGCCAATCACAGCTTCCAGACGGACTGTCTAGCTTTTTACACCACACTAATCTCAGGTTAGGTTAGAACAGAGGAAAACTGTTAGAAACCCGTTCTGTCAGTCGGACGTCACCCACCGGACGCGACGTCATCGTCCCCGGTGTGGTAGGGAGGAGAGAAGGACTACTGTCTTTGTTTCGGAGATTTTATTTCCATCCGAGTCAAGCCGCAGAAAATAGCCATTAATAATGCAGCAGTTCGTGACGCTTCCACATGTAATCACCGGCGCCCATTACACACACACACGCATATACCATACGGATCCCTCCTGTCATCAGTCGAAGTGGACGCTGTCCTTTTAAAAGCAGTCACCGCTCCATAATGTGCATGCGCTGAATAATTAAAACGAAATTTTGTCAAACATCAAAAGTTTTCCTACATGCCTCTGCCTATAATTAGTCGATCGAAGCTCGGGCAAAGCGACCCTGAAGTCCGAGCCTCAATGTGGCGTTAGTGGTACACCCCACCGCATTCTAACCGAGCAATTTATACGGCGGGAGAGGACACCTCTTGTCTCAGGTGTCTCAGGTGTCAGTGTCAAGCGCGCGCCCACACCTTAATTGACGAAGCAATCCTTAATCTCGCGGTCACACAGTCATACCCTGCTAAAACTACAATTCAAAGGAACCCAAAAGGACGGGCCATGATACCGTGCTATCTCTGTTGCGTTACATGACTGAACGCGTCCCTAATCTCGGACGGCGGATGTCGACGACTGACTCTCCTGTCAGTCCTTATCGCTCCCGTCAAACCTTGTCTTATTACAGCTACACACAGTCATCACCCGCGCAATTCATTCGAAATGTTGGGTTTGGTCGTACACGCGCACACTTTGCGGCTGTCACCTCAGCCCCTGACAAGCGGTCTCTTCGCTTGAAGGAAGAACGCGAAGCTCTGAATCAGCGTTCGAAAGTTCGCCGATAAAAACGACGGTATGTGTCGAGCCCGTCACTAGAGAGAGAGTGTGTGTGTGTGAGGGTACCACACCCCGCTCTGTGGTGTCGATGACTCGAACCCTTCCTTTATGCCCGGTCCACAGACAGTGGCACTAGTAGTGAGTGCGGTACCACGACTTAGTACTACGAGAGACAGTTATAGTTCCGACAAGGAAACCGGCGATAAACGTGTACAAGCGGCATTGTTGTAGACGTTTGTTTTCGGTCTCAGTCTATGTGCATGTGTGTGTGGAGAGAACGATCGGCCAGACACTTACGGATGACGCGATCGTGTCTGCGATTGTGTCTATGTGTGTGTGTGCCTGTATGTGTGTGTGTTAAATGCCGAGCAATAAAGACTATTCTAGCGTATGGTTTCCGGAATTCCCGGCATAATCACGACGGTTCGTCTGCCATGCTTTAAAAGTCACGCCCGAAATTTGAGGAGCGAGCCCTTCAAGCAAAGAGCTCTCGAGACACTTCTGTTCGTGGTAATGGTATTAATCATCGACTGTGCTACAATTTGCCGGTACCAGTACTAGTGTAACTCGTCAAGGGATGGCATTCCGCCTGGGTGTCATTTTCTGACCAAATTCTGGAAACATTGTGGGATGGAGGAGAGACCCTTGCCAAATCAAGTGTGGAAGGGTCTGAATCGAAGTGACTAGTATACTGACCAGTACTTGGTTACCATGCTCATCCATAGTCCACACATGCTAAATGGAGTTATCACGTTTCGCCATTTCCCACCAACTGTGGTCGGAAAAAGATTTTGCGGCACTGCACTGCATTTGATGCCAAAAGGTCCTGTCCTACCAAACGGCGTCGTGGACTACCGATTCGAGATGGCGTTCGGACATTGTGTGCGTATGTACCAGTACTCTGTAGTGCCACGACTGTAACGGTCGGTTAAGCCCCGTCTCCGTCACACGCGCTTCTGTTCATGAGTTGGCACTCAGGCAACACACACAGACCGAGTGCACTGCCCGGGTGCAAAAACCGACCATTATAATTGTGGCACTACAGTACAATAAGAAGACCGGATCATATACAGGGTACAGGCTTCAGATTTGTAACGATGCAGAAGGACCACAACAAAATCATTTGATATGAAAACCCGATGGCTATAATGTTTTTCAGTTTGCATGACTTGCAAACGCGACCCGAAAAAACTGTAATAAACTTGTCAGCAAATTGGTTTAGTTAGGGAATTAGTTAAAGCGTAACTAGATTACCGGTACATTCGTATGGGGTGAAATCTGTATTTCGGCTCACCCTCCACTTGGTCGATAAATCGGCTCACTGGGTTTTTCTTTGATAACAGGTGCTTGATTGTTTGATTTTTTGTACTATATTCTAGTATACTAAAGCACTTCTAAAATTGAAACAATCACGCACCTGCCATCATGAAGGAACCCATGAGTAAGCCGATTTATCAACCACGTGGAGGATGAGCCGAAATACAGAATTCTAATACTTATCACTGTTATCAAGAACCTTTCTTGTTGTTGATCGGGGGATTTGTAGCACGAACCGGAAGTACGGCAGTTGAATAAGCTTCCGTTTAATAATTATATTTTCAACAAATTAGAAAATTTGTTAACACCTTAATTAATTAATTAGTTTGCAAATGAGTCCTGCTGTAGTTAGCTAGTTCCGGGAGACTGAATGAAAAGTGGGCACGCCATCTGTAGGGCCCACATCAGCTCGCGCAATGTTTGCTTTGCTGAATGCGCAAAAACGGTCACAAAATGCCGGATTCGTCCTCGAAAAAACAACTACCATGCGGATTCATTAGTACAAGTCGTGCAAATATGAGCCGGTGAAAGAAGTGTGCGTGTGTTCTGTCTCCCACGGTGCGAGGGCGGCCCAAATAACCAAGAGCCTAAACAAACGCCAAGAGGTGCAGGTGCAGTGATGACTGTTGTGCCCGTCGGCCGGTAAACCGCGCGGACAGAGGACCGCAGTCTTCAAGTTCCCCCGGCAGCAGCCAACAACAACTCAGTCTCACACCGACCACTTCACCGCGAGCCAGCACTTCACATGCCGTGCGTCGATGCAACGTGCGACGACGACGACGGTTCACGGTCGAGTCGTCGAGACAAACACGATCACTCTCTCTCGCAGGTCTCCAACAACAAAAGCAGAACAGTTGCCGCTGGCTAGAGCATACCCAGATTATCACTACCGGAAGACACGACGCAGCAGTAACAACACAAGTCTCTCGCTTTCTCCACGTAAACGCTCCACCACACTTGAGAATAACAATAATAATGCATGATAATAACGCGAAATAAGGGAGGATAATGTAATAATGATGATAATAATAATACACCCCAAAGTAATAAAACTAACCCGACTTCAGCAGGATACTCGCGCCACCCAGAGAACAACCCCCTTCCCAAACAACACTGTTGGAGCTAAAAACCCAAAACTTCAAAACGACCCTCTGTGTGAATCAACAAAGGTCCGTCCCCCAGAATCCTTCGTCTCTTGCCTTCACCCAGAACTCTCTCTCAAAGCACCAATCCACACCCTGTCTCCCCATTCCCACCACGGTTCATTCGATTCCAGTAGCACAATTGATGAGAAATACTCTTTTGGTTTGGAGGTGCAAAGTCCCACCGAAGGGGGGCTTATCATCCAGTCATCCCGACTCGGGGGACGACGACTCGACTCCTCACTCCTCAGTTTTGCTGGTGCTCCATGGGTGAAGCACTGTCCATCCGTTCGGGCAGACCGTTGCCGCTCTTGACGCTGTCGTCGTTGCTGTGCAGCGACTCATCCTCTGAGTCGACCTTCATCTTTTTCACGTCACCAACACCAACACCACCGTTGGTCGAGTGAGCGTCCTCGTCGTCGCTCATCGGACTGGGCCGCTTGAATCCACCACCCCCATTGGGCAGTTGCTGCTGCTGCTGCGGGGGTGGGGGCATTTGATAGGCGTCCTGCATGCTGGGCAGGAAGTACGTGGGCGAGGCCGGTAGGCCGCCGCTGGTCTGGGCGAAGAAGAAACCCGGGAAGCCGCGCATGGCCGGACTCGGGCCTCCGCCCTGGAACTGCGCGAACGCCGGGTGGGGGAAAAGAAACGCATTGTTGTTGGAGGATGAGGAGCCGCCGCTGGGCGCCGCACTCGACGGCGTTGTGGGCATGCTCATGGAACTGGCCGAGCCAGGCTCGGAGCGGGAAGGACTGTTCGGGGCGGAGGCAAAGTCGAGATCTCCCTGACCGCCGTGCCGGTGGACCGGGGAGTTGTCTTTGGAACCGTTGTGCGTCGGAGAGGGGGGTGCGGACCTAGGCAAAACGCATTTTACCAAGTGAAAGCTGATGGGAAATGAATGCGATTGCACTGCACAAATGTCGTTTGCTCTATCGTTTCGTCTTCGCAGTCATTTCGACTGCTATCTTCGGCGGGTGTGTCTGGTTGTTTTCTCCCACGTGTAGTTGCGATCCTTACCGAAAAGGCTGCGGCGACCGAACAGTCGTGATTGTTCGGTGTCGGCGTTTTCGAAAGGCTTGCTCAATCAGTTTACCTTCCGATTGAGGCTCTATGCGCCAGTACGATCCCTTGCCTGCAAACAGCAGAATCGTAATGAGAAAAGGCTACACCCGTAAAACAGACATCCCGGAACGGAGGGCTGCAGCTCGTATCTTAAAACCCTAGGCTACAAACGTAGACCGCTATTCGAAAAAAGTCTCGCATCAAGTCTTCATTCCCCGGTCTGGCTAAACCAACAGGTGGTGTCAGCCCACGTCAGAATAAGAGCAACTCCACAAGGGAGTAGGCTCCCGGACTGATGATGGCCTTTCCTCACACACACACACACACGCACACTGTCAAGGTTGCCCCCCCCCCCGAGATCCAGCCACATTGATTTTTCCTAATCTAGCCTCACATCACTCTCTTAGTAAGCACATCGCACAGCAACACCCCACCAACCTGGTTCGTCGTGATTGCGAGGGACTTTGAGAAAGTATCGATTGAGGGAGAGATTGTGCCGAATGGAGTTCTGCGAAGGGCAAACACACATGAGAGTTAAGTGGGATGCCGTGTATATAACGCATAAGCATACGCGCGACCTTAATCAAAACACATGCACACACCACACACACATGGTCACACACACATACAAATAATATAAAACCAGGGACGCTCTCATCAGGCTCCGTAACCTCACAAGGGAGTACGCGCATTTACCCCGCACACACACACACACATCAGCGTAGTACACGTACCTGCCAACCGCGATCCGCGGTGCGGTAGTAAGGGTAGTTTTTCTGGATGTAGCTGTAGATGCCGCTGAGCGTCATTTGCCGGTCCGACACCGATCCGATGGCCTGCACAATCAGCTGTGCGTACGAGTACGGCGGCTTGTGGAAGTCATTATCCAGCGGTGTGCAGCTCCCGGTGTGACGGGGACTGGTCGGGCAGGAGTTGACAGCACTGCAAAGCGAAACAGGAACAACTCGGTTCAGATGCACAAGTACAGGGACTGTACCAAACAGAGTAATAAGAATGCTTCTAACGCAAACCTATCAGGCCGCAGACAGATAGTTCACACAGGCATATATAAAATGACAGACTTGACAGGCAAATTAGCCGGAGAGGACAATCAACAAAAAGATGATTAGACAGGCGATCGGCTGGAATTATGCACTGTTGCGGCAATCATTTAACACTTGACCCAGGAAATTAAAACTCCATCTCCCAAACTCTGCAGCCATACCTCATGGTCCCCGTGGGGGAGGGACAGGGACTGAAAAATTTGTTGCTC
>LRSR01008802.1:12114-35394 GCA_001579985.1 Hypsibius dujardini
GTGCTATTAATGGCAGCAACAGCGCCTGCGGGCGGCGTGAAAGAAATCAAAGCCATGCCGTGAAATGGGCAAAAGAAAAGTCATGCAAAAAATGTATTAGCACCTATTAAACAGGACAATGGAAATTAATCGCAAAATGGCAAACAAACAAACAGAAAAAGGATGAACCGAAAAATTTAGAAAGAACCCGGCAAGGCTTTGAAAGAGAGAACAAAATGTTGTGGTGACGCCAATTTCTAGAGATTGATTGATTGATTGATTAAGTTGATAGCGAAAGACTTCAGATTTGCAATGCCGGCTATCAATCCACACAACAACAGATTGGACGTATTTAATAAAAAAAATCACATTGGTAAGAGAAGCCGAGATCGTTCCCATTATACTGCAGCAAGTAATAGTAAATGAGACTAACCTCGCTTGTAGCTCCACCGGCTCTTGATTCATTCGCACCAACACATCATCAACCTGAAAAAGACAAGGGAAACCATTTTATCAAGCACCCTCGCCACATCGAAATCTCAGCAAACTGAAATAGAACTGTGATGACATTGCCGCTCTACGCACATTAAATGGCCGCTGACCGAATTGAGTACTTCAAACAAAATCGAAAACTCAATACATCAATCAACGCACGGCAGCAGTAATTACGCAATCAAAACAAACCGCGGCGCGCATAAACCAATCAACAATCAATCAACCGCATGAGTGCCAAACTCGTGCCTATTCAATCAATCAAGCAACCAAACAATCGACCCCACAACTGCCAAACTCGTGCCTATTCAAATCAATCAAGCAAACCACAACACGGACCACTCACCAAAATGCCGTTCTTCCCGAGGCAGCGGAGGAAAAACTTATCCTCAAAGGTCTCGTAGTAGATCTTGAGATGCTGCCGCGAGACGTAATTATTCTGGCCGGGTTCGAGGTCCACACTGGCGGGCTCCACTTCGTCGTCCCCGGTGGAGAGCGCCAGGCCCGGCTGTGGACTGTGCCGTCTGCCCACGACAATCTGCGGATGATCGTTTGCATGGGTCGCCAGGCGCATCACTACCTCCACGCCCTTGGTAGAGAGTCTACAAGGCAAGGGAAGACCTCATTAGCGCGAAAACCGGCAGACTCGCAAATGGGGAGGCGTACACTGCCGCCCCGAGGCTGCATGTAAACAGTGCAGTTAGCCCCGCCCCCACGGCCAAAAAGGTGTAGTTTCGGCCGAACCCCCAGCAAACAACAGGGGTCCAGCCCAAACGTGTAGACGCCTCAACCCGGTAAACTTGAAAATGTTCACAAACCTGGCAATGGGAGGTCCCTGCTGCTGTTGCTCCTTGAATTGCCGATGGTAGGTGTAGGCGGCCGGACTGGCGGGAGCGGATTTTAAAGCGAGCAAGGCAAGGGCACCATCCGTGATGAGGTCGTCGGTGGAAGAGGACATCATGATGGATGCGTTTGTTTATGTGTTGACAAAAGAAGATAAAACCAGGAGATTTGCGAAAATGGGGAAGCTTATGCGGAATTGTTGATGTTTCGAGAGTAGTGGCGCCCCAATGTTTTGATGGTTTTCTGAGCGACCGAGTGTGTGGAGTTGTGTGTGTGTGTGCAGCTGCACCAGCCGCTAGCGAGACCGATTCGACAACATGCCGATTGTGGAGTGTCTGACTGACTGTCTGCTGCCAACACACTGGCTTGCCTCAACCTGCCTGCCTGTGTGTTCGGCTGATGGCGCAATATAAACACATATCATGAGGTGTTCAATTCGGTTCAGTAGATTTTGATTTGATTGGATTGGCAGGCAGCGTGGGTGGAACAAGACTGCAAATAATGTTGCCGTCAACCTAACCGATGGAAAACTTCAGCACCCAAACGGGAGCGTCCCATCCCGTCTCAAACCTTGTGATGATAGTGAAGTTGAAAATAATGCAATATTCATTAACGGAGGCCGTGTTTGCATTAGTAGTCGCCGGCCAGTGGATATACAGTAGCCTGGAACGGACGGACTGTCGATTAAACTAGTACTCCCCATAGATGGCGCTACGTTGGATTCACCAAACCAACCCGTTTATGTGATCATGACTGCTTCCCCGTAGTCCCCTTTCTTCGCCAGGGAAAATTGCAAAAAAATCCAATTCGTCCAAGTTTTTTTTAAATATATTTCCGTACATATTCGTACTAGTAGTACAGTGTAGATGAACCTTGCGCTTGCAGGCCGAAGAGCTCGAGTAACCTACAGTACTTCGCTGCGCTGCGCAATGCGCATCTCATTCACGCGTTGTTTGCATCGTTGCGCACGCGCACTTTTTCGACCGTCGACGGGCGAGGTTGGTGTGCAAACGGAAGATTTGTTTCTTTCGTTGTCTCGTTTATATGAACGTACAAACGGGCGATTGAGCTTTCTCTCGTTTGTGCGTACGCACAAACGGAGTATATGTTGCCGTTATCTCCTGTTATCAACAAGTCATTTCGATTCGAATATTTAACATTTTGACTCAAGTAAAGGCATGCTCTTCCGTCGGTAGTCACATTTTGCAGCGCAATGAGGCTTTGCCACTGCCGACGAACGACGAACATTTGCCCAAAAAAACAGCGAAGCTGCCGAGTGGGCGGTCAAAAAAGTGCGCGTGCGCAACGTGGCTGTTATTTCTCACTACAGTGCCGCTGTCCGGTTTCACATTGTAACCGTCATGGCAGTCGGTCTCGGTCAGATAGGCTTATATTTGGTATTAGCACCCAAAACTGCCAGCTCCTCAACGAGTAGGGCGATTCAATACCGTGGCGTTCCTTTCCGGTCATGCAATTGCAGACTCGGCTGCCGCCCAACGACCCTTGCCACAGTGCTGCCACCCCGAAAACCCCGAGGCACCCGTTACAGCACGCAATTTGTTATGGGACTTGTACTTTGCGTGTTTTTGGGGACTGCCCAAAGATCCCAGGAATTTGAGCTGATCACATCATCAAACGACAATCTCTTCCGCGGAATCGGATCGATTTTCAACGTACACGTCCGGGCAAATCACTAAGCAGAACAGAACACCAGATCACTAATCGACAGCAGCAATCAAAGACTCTAGCAAACTCCCTTTGCATGCTACAGACTCTTGTTTCATCCTGTTTGTGACTTATCATTACAGTACTCGTATACTGCTACACACTCTACGTTCCCGATCTCAAAGGTCGATTTGAGGTCCGGCCCGAAAACACGTTCCGTCTCTCGCTTGGTTGTTCATTCAGATTCACTTAAACTTTATTGACTTGAAAATTTTTGAAACCGAAATCATCATTTCAAGCAAGGTAGTATAGCCAGTCAGGCAAAAACCAACGGGCCAATCACGGACAAGTGAACGGAATTGAACGATCCGCTCAAGCTTGAGGTGAATCAGCGGGGGTGGGGCATAATCGACCCTTGAGATCGAGAGCGTACAGTATGCATGCAAACTCGCACAGCCCATCTATATGCACACGAGAGGAAGGGTCCGTCCAATCATATACCGCAAGTTCTTCGATTGGGAAGCCCTTTTGTGTGATTAGTACAGTACTAAAACAGGCTTCCATTCATGTGTCTCAGGTGAACTGCGCATCCATCCCATATGTGACCATGTCCGTGGGTGATCATGTCCATGGGTGATCATATCCGTGGGTGATCATGTCTGTGGGTGACCATAGCCGTGGGTGATCATGTCCGTGGGTGACCATGTCCGTGGGTGACCATGTCCATGGGTGACCATGTCCGTGGGTGACCATGTCTGTGGGTGACCATGTCCGTGGGTGACCATGTCCGTGGGTGACCATGTCCGTGGGTGACCATGTTCGTGGGTGTTACGAGAGCTCCCTAGTTCGATCTCGTTCGTTGGCACGCTCCATAATCACTACTGATTTTGCAATTTCTTCCTCCATCCCCAATCAATCTCTCACAATCAGAGTCACACACCAGTCTCACCTTCCGTTCAGCTATATTGCAACACTGTTTGAATAACTGAATTTGACAGGCCTGAGTAATGTATGTATCACCTCGATCAATGCGCTCCATTGAGGGTTCCTGGGTCGCGGGGTGAATTTTCACCGCCGTTGCCTAATTGTTAATGATCGTTAACCGACACATAAAGTGGCGCCGAGTAGTGCGAAGAGCGGAGAGAGACAGAATGTGTGTCCCGAGTGTGGGCTTGCACAGAAAGTCGTCACGTGAAATTGGGTCCTCACATATCGCTCCGGTGGCGGAACAAATATATTCGACATGAGGATGTAGCAAATTGCGAGATCATCCTACACGGTGCTTGACGAGGGACACGCCTCCTTGTGCGAAGGGTACATGTATACATGAGAGGACCCTCTCTATCAGTACAACTGCATATATATGAAGAGGAATAAGATTCGTGCCGTAATACCGCGGCTTGGTCTAGTATATGTGATCAAGAGCAGATTACGGGATAGCTCGCTCTTCACTTATCCCTCCCGGCGAATGGACGACGATGATGATTCCCCCTACATCATTTTTGCCTATCGTCCCTGCGCGCATCGTTGCTTTAAAGTTAAAGTCGGGTTCTTTCAGACCCCATAATAACGCATTAATATTTTTAGATTCCTCATTAATTCCTTCCCCCGTTTGAAATTGGTTCGAGGATGAGTATGAGGGAAAGGGAGCGCCACCATGCGGCTGTTGATGAGGCATATGGCCTTCCCGCACGATCGTTCCGCCCGAATGGGTCTCGCCTCCTTTTTTGCCGGTTTGTGCTTGTCTGTGATCCGGTACGCACAAGCGCTATGATTTATAGTGACACAACTACAAATGCATGGCGGACCGTGGCGTGTATGCAGTACATAGGATAGTACATATGCATAGGATTTGCCTACTAACTAGTACCTTCTGTGTAACTAAAGCGGGAATGCCGGGAACAGTATTCGCGAAACTGCCATCAACACGTAGTGCAGACATATACAATCAACGACAAAGATTGAGTACACTGGAGGGTCCGGGGTCTGGGCAAAAGGGGCGGAGCTGGGGGTGGTCACGTGGTGGATTGTTCGATTGTTTGAAAACCACCCTCTGCCCCGCCCCTTTTGCCCGTTCCCCGGACCCTCCAGTGTACTCAATCTTGTCGTTGACTATACAGGGTACTACACTCACAAATTATTCAAATGCTAAGCAAGTGATTGTGGAAAGGCATGAGTAATAACACCGGAAAACATGGTGCTCAGTTGGTTCTGTAACCTCAGAGACTCAAACCTCTCAGTCTCTTACATTGGCAACTGCCTAGCCAGGCTAAAGTATGCAGGAAGAGCACTGGAATGGGTCACTTGAATTTCCGTACCCTGGAATGGGCCACCGGGCGGCAGGGGGCGCTCTGTTGCAAATTAATCGAAAACAGATGAGTCACTGCATAGTCAGCGTCCTCTTTAATGACCTTTTTCCAACTGTCCAATCATTTGGTTTTTTAAACATGTTCCCACAACTTTTTTTCATATCTGATACGCGTTCCACCGGGTTATCGATTATTCTCTGTCGCTTAGGACCTTGGTGACAGCCAAAACCTGTGTGGAAGTTCTGATTCCAGGGTGGCCCATTCCAGGGTCCGAGAAAGTATTCTAGTGCCCTTACCTCATACAGATGCAGGAGGAATGGCGAGCTGAGGGGACCCCGGGACTCAGCTGGGAGGGGGGGCCGGGACTCGACCCGACACCATTACGCGCCACTGATCACGCCGTCAATTTTTAACCACCCTTTTGGTGTTGCAGTCACCACACCACCACACACACACACCACACACACACACACGCACACAGACACACACAGACACACACACGCACACACACACACACAGACACACACACTGCTGACTGACACACACGACACAACCACGGGTATTATTCACAGTCCCAAAACAGTAACCATTGACAGGGGAGACTACTGTGCGCATGCAACCCGCGGTGCACGACCCGCGTTCAGGGACATATCGAATTTAACTCCCCGGCCTCCAGTCTCCCTATATGACAGACTGGGACGAGAGAGTTCACAACGCGTGTGCATCCTCCTCTTCCTGCTCTTGCGCTCGCTCTCTCTCTTCTCTCTCTCTTCTCTTTCTCTCGTTCTCTCTCTCTCTTCCAGGTTGCGGGGGTTGTTGCGTGCCGCAAAGTCTGGGGTGCACGATCTACATACATGTGGTGGTGTACTATACGTCTGTAACACGTCTCTATGCAATGGGTGCTCAATTTCACGCAACGGGAATGGCGAAAACTCCCCCCCCCCTCCATCGCATATATACATACACACGGGTGTCTGGCATGCATGCCCCTTGCAATTTATGGATTCGTGTTCGTTAACCCGCCGCTTATATACGTTGCGTGTTGAGGAGCAGAGACTCCAGGCTAGACACATACAGACACAGAGACTTCTCTTGTGTAGGCTGGCGACGACGACCAAGGCAAATCATCTATTTCCCTTGGCTCTTTTTAGTGGTTATCTTTTTTTCACGAGAGGATCCAGCTTGCACTTCGATTCCACACAGTCCCAGTATATATACTGTACGCTCGTACATATGCCGGCGGTGTCTGTCTGCCTGTGCATGTGTCTTGCCTGTCTGTCTGTCTCTCTCTCTCGCTCATCCATCCCTCCCGTGCCTGTGTCGTGACGCTCTCCCATTTTATAGATGCAGTTTAAATCACGGGGAGAAACTCTGCACATCTTCTTCGTAAAAGATAGCCCTGTTTTTGCGTGTGCCAACTGCGCTCTCTATCACCCTGGCTGCTTCTGCTGCTGCCCATGTTACTTCCGCCTTAATTTACTGACATGCACTCTACTTTTTCCCGACGGCAGTGCATCTTCTCCTCATAACTCACACTCACCAATATTCTATTCACCTCACCTGCTCGCCAATTTGCCAGCGAATTTTAACGATTATTCCGCCATTAGTGTGGCGCGCAAAAAAAGGGATTGAAGTTTAACGACGTATCCCCATCGGTGTGATCGCGAACCCCCGATTGCGATTTTCGGTTCGTTCTGTCTGCCGCGAGATTGCGAGGTTGTTTATTATTATTGCAAGATCATTACTGGGCTGTTAAAGGGCCGCCACTTATATATATATATACATATATATTTATTTACATTTACTGTACGTGCTTAATCTACGCGGAGTTATTTACGATCATGCCGGCGGAACGGACCTCGAACGCGTCGGTTCCGGTGCCAGACGGACTGCGAGCCATGCTGCAGCGCTTTGTCGTCGCGGTCCTCAGGTATGTGAGTGATGAGAGTACTCTGACGGACCTTTGTAGGGCATAATATATCAAAAGACCTGTAATAATAACAGTCGATCTATAAATCTTTGTATGAAGTACCCTTTTTACCGGTAAGTAGTTTTCGGTATATGCCTGACACGAGTATACGCCGCCAAACAAAGTTTTTGTGCCGCGCCTATTGGTCTTTGAAGCTTGAAGTTTGACAACCGACAGCCGACAGAAGTTGTCTTTGTAAATAGTCGTGCGCCCACCGCGATCGACTGTCTGTGTGCATTACGAGACCTTTTACATGTAGGATTACCATTATTGTTAGCAAATAACACAGACACACAGACACAGACACACAGACACAGATACATAGACACACAGGCACAGGCACAGGCACAGACACAGACACAGACACAGACACAGACACAGACACAGACACAGACACAGACACAGACACAGACACACAGACACAGACACACAACGGTATGGCGGGGGCGCGGACACGACTGCTCGGCACTTCCGGTGGGATTGTCTATGTGTTTGTTGAAGCAAGCCACTGTTGAGTCCCTGGCCGCGCTTCGGGTTTACCACTGCCTTGCTGCTGCACCCCAAATGGAAATCACTAGTGTCGTTCATCGGACCGTTCATGCAAATCAATGCATACCTAATTCGTTCGGAGAAATTGAGGGAAAATTATTAAGTATTTTGTTATGGCCCATTGCAACGCTCGTTTGCATGTATATATATGTACTTTAATTTGAGTGTTGCACAACAAAGTAGGAATAGTATAACCAAAGTATTAAAACGCACAGCAGGTTGATAATTAAACTACTCCCGCTGCCGAAGCTGCAGGTCTAGCGCAAACACTCGAGATAGAGATGGACAATAGACTGGACAATGGACACACGTGGTCCATGGTGAGTTAAGACGGTAGTCACGTGTCAGTTGGCGGTCTACGAAGTCATGACGTTTAAGTCGGTCATATTGGCTGTACGGTTTGGCTGTCACAAAAGTAAACAGAACACACACACTTCACACTGCCCAGTGCAGAGAGCGAGAGAAAGAGACGGAAAGCGAAAACCCGTGCAGTCGATTGTGTCAATTCTGACTTTTATTGTTGGGAAATATTATTTTTTCATTATTATTATTGTTATTATTCTCTCGCGCGCGCCACTTTTAGGCAAGGTGTGACGCCGCAGGGACTCATTCCGTTCGCCGCTTCCTACTTCAACCGGCTGAATTTAAACGAGGTACGTGAATTCTCACATTTTTCTAAATTTTTTTCCATCCATCGCAACCGTTTTCTGTTGGTTCCAAACTTCGAATCCTTCGACAACTCTGTGTGTGGGTATGGACGATTTAGTCAAAACTTTCCGTGACTTTTCACCTGCCTGTCCAAGGGTAAAATATATTCCAAAATATTCCCCAAGAATAATATTGCCAGGAGAATTTTTTTGTCCTTCTGTGAAAGAGAGTGTGTAAAAGATTTGAAGAGAGTGTGGAAGAGAGTCAAAGAGAGTGGAAGAGAGAGTGGAAGAGAGAGTGAAATAGTGTTCCTCGGCAATTGCCTTTTGTGGAGAGTACGCGTAGTATGTTCACCTTTTGTGTTTGCTTTGCAGGAGGGCGGAGGTCAGAGGAGTTCAATGACGCGGGTTCTTTTTCGGGATGATGTGCTGGGCAACGGCGGCACGGCCGGCGGGGAAGGCAGTTTGTCGTTCGGCGCCGCGGCGGCTCATCGCGGCTCGGATATCTCGGACGATGGTGAGATCGCCAGTATGCAGGACTTCAACAAGCAGAAGATGCGCCGACGGCAGTCGGTCTCCGCGGAAAGTAAGTCGATATCATGTGGGATGACGGTGTGGTGTGATGGCATGACGGAAATGGCATTTGTTTCCCTTATCCCCGTCTGTGGGGGAGGATTGAATTTCTGCATGTTTCTGTGAGCAATTGATTGACCGATTGACTCATATTTTATTCTTCTAACTTTCCTGATGTCAATGAAGACATTGGGTTTCGCTTATTTCATAAAGTGATGGGTTTTTTTTGATAAATTTATGGATTCCTTGTATTCATTGGATTTTGGGGTGGATTTGGCTGGTGTCTGAAGGAATAACTTAAGAGGGAAGTAAAGTCAGCGTCGACATGACTTTGCATTAAAGGTGTCGATTGATTGCTTGATTGATGAATCATAAAGCAATGTGTCGCTTGATTGCTTGATTGGCGAATCGTAAAGCGATGTGTCGCTTGATTGCTTGATTGCTTGATTGGCGAATCGTAAAGCGATGTGTAGAATGCTAAGATGCCTTATACAATAACGTACTCTTCGTTCCGGTGGATAAAAAATACCGGTGTGTCTTTTGTGTTTTCTCATACTTTAGAATAACAAATCTTTTGGCTAAAATGTTCACTGATTTATTAGAGTATGATTGGTCATAAACTTCCGAGAGATTTTGTAAGACTTTCTTGCAAAGTGGTCACTTCGCATTCTCGTAAATTTCGCTATCCCTGGGGCATATGATAGATGTCACTTGATTTATTAATGATTGGGTGCGGTGTTTCGCTCAACTGTCACTTTCGGAGTGGTTTTGGGCTGTTGAACTGCAATTGCGTTGACTTGCGTTTTGGAAGTTCCGCTAGCGTTTGCGATTCCTTATTGTTTTACGAGCACATTTTTAGGTTGATTAGGAAATCAATTTTGCTTTGACAGTACAGGGTGAATCCTTACCTGCAGAAGAAAATATTGAATTTATATCGAACAGACGCGAAGTGATGCGTTTAATATGCTCGGTTAACAGGATCATGAAATTGGAGAGGCCGTTTTCATACATGAAGACTGGAAATTAATGGGGAGATTTGTCTTTATTTCCGCCGGTTTAACCTCCCCTTTTCACCATCTCTCTCTTTCTTCCCCGCCACAGGCTTTGACCCATCTAAGGCTGACGATACACCGGAAACAGAGGTCGCATTTCACAAAAAGGACGACGAGCAACTGGAACGTCTTCGGAAGGCCGTAGCGGGTGTCTTCCTCTTTCGCTCCCTGGACAGTACGCAGCTTCTCAAAGTGCTTAATGCGCTTTTCGAGGTTTGTATTAAGTTCTGTTTTGTTGTCTGGAGGCCGGGAGGAGAGAGTTCGCACAGAGTAGAGACACATACCCGCACATACAGACTAGCAGTGTAATCTCCCTCCCTTCCTCGGCGCCTCCATTACCATCGTGGCTCATTTTTCTCCTTTTAAACTTTGAACCGTTGAACGCCTGGAATTAACTCTTCTTTTCTTGTCTTCCCCATCCTCCTCCTCCTTCCGCGTCGTGACTAAAGGTTGATGCCACTCCGGGCCAGCACATTATTGATCAGGGCGAGGATGATGCTGATAATTTTTACGTCATTGAAAGTGGGATTTACGACGTCTACGTCAAAAATGAGGCCCAAGAGCCCCAGCACTGCTGGGAATACAGCAATTCCGGAAGCTTCGGAGAGCTGGCGCTCATGTATAACCAGCCCCGAGCAGCAACCATCGTCGCCAGAACACCTGGCAAGCTTTGGGCACTTGTAAGTCGGCGGTAGTGTTTGACTGTCGGTTTGTCTGTCTACCTGTCCGCCTCTCTTTTTGTCTGCAAGTCTGACTGTTTATGTGTTTGCCTGTCAGGTTCTGCATATCTGCCTGTCTGTTGTCTGTCAGCCGATAGGTCTGCTTGTTTGTCTGTCTGTCTGTTTGTCCTTCTTTCTTTCTGTCTTTCTGGTCGTCTGAGTGCCTGCTTGTTAGCCTGCCTGGCTACCTGCTAGTCTGAGTCTGAATGTCTGCTTGTCTGTATTTGCCCTCCTGCTTATTAGGTTGCCTCCCCATTTCTCTGTCTGCATACTAATTTATTGTTTCATTTGGGTATTTGTGACTGTCTGTCGATGTGTTTGTCATGCGCAGGAGATCGCCTCATTGTTGACTGCCCCAGGCCAAGTGGAACGTAATTCTCTTGGGAGGGGATGAAAAGTCATTCGACTGAATCCGCAAATAACCGACTTTAAAATGCGCTCAAGTGGGCGTCGCGTAATAAAAAGAACAGTTATGGAATGCGGAATTTCTTATTATTCGCTCATCCCATTCCTCTCGCCCCTTTCCTCACAGGACCGGCAAACATTCCAACGGATCGTGCTGAAAGCGGCCTTCAAGAAGCGCTGTATTTACATGGAGCTGATAGATAATGTGGAGACGCTGGCAGAGCTGACGCCTTACGAGCGGCAGAACCTCTGCGACGCCCTACAACCACGGGTGTTTGCTGATGGGGATGTTATTGTCAGGCAAGGTCAGTAAATCGTGTGTTAATAGTAGAGACCGCGAGAGGTGTGTCGTGTCGCACTTTCCCATAATCAATAGCTGATGAGTTGGCTCGATATCGCGCCGCAGACTTGACGTCTGTGTCATTTTCACTCTTTTGTGAATCTCCTGTGTTGTCGGGTGTGTTTGCAGGCGATTTCGCTGACGGACTCTATTTCATCGAGAGTGGCGAAGTTGTCGTGACCAGGAGTGAGGACGGTGAGGAGAAGGAAGTGGACCGGTTGGACGACGGCAAATACTTTGGCGAACTCGCGCTCATCACACAACGACCACGTGCTTGCTCAGTTGTCGCCAATGGTACAGTTACTTGAGCCGTCTGTCTGTCCGTCTGTCTGGCTGCCTGGCTGCCTGGCTGCCTGCCTGTCTGCCTGTCTGTCTTTCTGTCTGTCTGTCTGTCTTTGTATCTTATCTGTCCGGCTGTCTATCTTCCGACCGTCTGTTGTCTACCCTAATCGCTCTCTTGGGCCCTGCTCTTGAGTGATTTAACTGTGTGCCTCTTATTTTTTTGTTCGTGTTTGACTTGAATAAGTGCATATGCGGCTGTTACGTGATGTTTTTTGGCCTGCGCGTGCGCGGTCTTCCTGGTACACCCCACTTCAACCTTTTCAAGTTCCCCCACACCGACGACCCAACCCCACAGCAATTAATCCGAGTGATTGATTTCTGCATGCGTGCTGCATCATTATAAGCTGAAGCACTGGCTGCAAACTGAGATTCTTTTTTGAATTGTCGGCGTGAAGTGGGGGATAATTAGTGGGCCCGTTAGAGTTGGCTAACGCCACACCAGGGGACCGTCTGTGGCCCGCCGACGCCGACGCCGACGACGCCGCGTGTTTGCAAGGCCGTTTAATGATGTGACGCTGTCTTGGCTGCCTGTTTGTCTGCCTGTCTGTCTTTTT
This sequence comes from Hypsibius dujardini, assembly GCA_001579985.1. NCBI lineage: Eukaryota > Metazoa > Tardigrada > Eutardigrada > Parachela > Hypsibiidae > Hypsibius > Hypsibius dujardini. The sequence goes on from LRSR01008802.1 coordinate 24,553, forward strand.
TGTCATTGGTACGCACACCCGTGTCAGAGGACTTGAAGAGCTCTCTGGCATGGTGGAGCGTGCCATGGGTCTTTCCCCGTCTCTGTACGCGGGGCTATGCCTGAACATCGCTTTCCCCTTCTCTCAGTGGGCTATATAATTAACTCATGCTGCCTCTTTTGATACACACACAGGCGATTGTAAGGTTGCGTTCCTGGATGTAAAGGCGTTTGAGCGGCTTCTCGGGCCGTGCGTCGAAATAATGAAGCGCAATATCGATCAGTACCGGCATCAACTGGAAAAGGTTTTCGGCCAGAGCCATCTCCTTGAGTCGACGGAGCTTTGAACGCCAGCAAGCGTGCGACGGGCGACTGCTTTGTGTGGACGCGGAACTCAACACTGAACATGTGTATACGGTGAAAAATTGCTCCTTGCCAAGGCACGACTGTATGTGTGGTGCACCACCATTAGACTCGCGCACGCGAACACGTACATCGCGGTACCTACCCAAACGGAAATCACTGCACTGCGTTGTGTGTGTACTGTATACCACACGACGACGCCCTCCATCTTACCCTCCTAATACCACTGCTGCTGCATCTGTTAAGAAGAAGCCCCCCATTGACCACACCAAGACTAATCATACCCGCACCTCCTCCTTCTAATCTCTTTTAGCCCATCGACATTACCTGCTCTTCATCATCCGCGGTGCAGCCACACGGCGGCAGCTGGTGAAACCCCGGAAAGATGGCTTATGTTGACCCTCCCCATCACGACGGCACAGTTCCCGAGCGAGATGCCCTCACCGGTGGTTTCGACCGGTCTCGCCGCCGCTGTCGGCGCGAGCGACGTCGGACATGCGGACCGGTTGCTGTTTATCCTCTACCGCTGCTTGTGTTTTGACCTTTTTATTTGTTTTACTTTTTGCTGCGTAGGTTGTTGTTATATCCCTGCTGTTGGTTTTGGTTGGTTTTGGGGTTCTTCCCACCACCCCCGGCCGGATCTTCCTCTTGCGTATTGGGGGGAGGGTGCGAGGATTCTCATTTTTGATTTTTGTCATTAAAACACACACCTCTCTGGCAATTCACGGTCTTTCAGGCACGGTCAATTCAGGCAGCGAACCTTCATGCAGGCATCACGGTACTGGCGCGAACTACTGTATATTAACCTCATGGTTTGCTATTAAGTAATTCATTCTAGCTTATTACCTTCCACGGGGTACACAGCAGCACGATAGTGAGACATAAAAATTGCTTTTGCTGAGAATCGGTGAGAATCCTAATACAGAAATGAGCTTATGCAGATTTCGAGACGTAGAGACGTAGAGACGAAGAGACGAAGAGACGTAGAGACGTAGAGACGTAGAGAACGGTATTTACTGGCAATGTATACTTAACAGTCACCAGCTACTTCCGGCCGGTTGGTGGATAAGGAGATGGACACGTAATCACACGTGCCACAACAACAAGAAAAGAGTTAGATTACCGTTGAAGTGGATGATAATTCGGTGGAATAATTGCTGACGACCTTGAGTTTTATTTCTCGACTATTCGACACCTCGTCTAATAACGCATTCATAACTGCCTATTAAGTAAACGATTGTTGGAGATCTCTCAGGCCATGGGCACCGGGTCCCCAACAGCGACCCCGCCTGTTGGAGCTGAATGACCCCGTTGCGATTGGGGAGTTTATTGTCCGTGGCTTGCACCTGTCGGTCGGACGGGCGGAGTAATGGGCCATCCGCCAGAGTTACGGAAGGTTTAACGGTTTTGAAGTTTGCGAATTACGATCGGTTGAAAAAAGTGTTACGATTGATTGAGGAAGGTGTTACGATCGGTTGAAGAAGGTGTTCCATTGAGATGTGTGGTTTGGTAAGACTGGCCAATCTGAGGAATTACAGTACTGTCCGCGCGAGGGATTCCTTGCTGACCAGGCTTACGGGCAAGTGGCCTGACTGGCTTACCGAAGAGATTTGATGGAGAGCACCAACACTGCTCTGGAAGTCACAAAGTGTTCTGGAGTGGAAAAGTTGCACCCTGGTTGAGAAGGTGTTTCGAGCTTGTGAAAATTTGCGCGAGTAATGGAGCGTCCAACGGATTGGACGTGCGTTGATTACTGGAGCATCGTTTGCGGGAGCAATCAGATGGCTTGATTGACGCCGGACAGTAGATATGGAAAGGGTTTGCGGATTGGAGAACAACGGAACAGTGTGGACACGAAATACTCCTGTTGAACTCGTGTCGTACCTCGTGTCCTGTCGTGTCGTGGAACTAGACGTACGTTATGCACTCAGTACTCTTTTTATCACATTCCGTCACACCGACGGATCGTCCACTGCACCGACCAGTATTGTCCGCCACTCGGTTGAATATTCAGCCACTGTCACTGACAGTCCGTCGACTGCTCGGACTGTATTTGCAGCAACCGTGCGTCACTCGGTCAAACCTTCCGTCACTCGGTCAAACCTTCTGTCACTCAGCCAAACCTTACGTCACTCTCACTGACAGCCCGTTTATTGCTCGGATTGTATGTGCAGCAACGGTCCGCTACTCGGACTGAATCTTCCTTCACTCTCCACGACCGGCTGTGGATCCGGCCGGTAAGCCACCCACCGTGCGGTAATCGGTTGAACCGTGTTTCTTTCTAATTGACCGTCTACTGCTTCCACCATCTGTGCATCAACATCCGCAACTCCGTCCAACCTTCCGTTACACTGACTGACGGACCGTTCACTGTTCCGGCGGTCTATACATCAGCTTTCAGACACTCGGTCGAACCTTCCTTCCCTCTCAGTGACCGCCAGCTGATCCGGCCAGTCGACCACCAACGTCCGGCAGTCGGTTCAACGGCCTGCTTTTTAACTGATCACCCGTTGCTCCGACCCGCTATGCACCACCCTCCCCCCTCCCCCCCCACTGCTTCGAACCTCCGACTGTCCACACTTACCAAACACGCACGAGGCCGTCCTCCATTCAATCAAACGCTCCGTCTATCGAACTATTACCTGCTCCGACCTGGGCCTGTTCGTGCCACATTGCACCGTGCGATCCAGCATGCGACACCGTGCTTGAGCAGGCTGGACATTCCTTCAGTGACGGGGCAGTGTGGGGTTTATTTACAGTAAAAGCGCCTGCCCGAAGAGACGGTGCGGGTTGGGGCTTTTTCGCAGACCGTGAGGTTTCAACAAGCTCTCGTGGCACATCGAGAACCATCATGTCCGACACGGGCTGATCTGAGTACGGTTGTTCTGGCTGGATTCACCGCATTGTTGAGCTCTGAAATGCCTCATTGCGGAAGACACACCATGGTCGCTGTCATCGTTAAGGATTCGGCTTAAATTTTAGCTAACGCTTTACTCTTGTCTTGGATCGGAAGAATATGTTTACAAACCGCGGAAAAGGAATTGTTTATCTCGTTGGTTGATCGAACTGTTTGACCGGACAGAAAACCTTCGCGATTACGCCCAAACCAGAACACTGCTTTGTTCATATTCATGTACGTTTACGTATACATAATACACAACGAAGGTAAGCAGTGTGACATTAAAAAAAAGAAAACAAGTAAAAAATATGGCTATGCATTGTGTCGACACGGGATTTTCTCTCCAAATTGTTTCCGAATGCAGCGGCCAAAAAACCAGACAGAGGTTGCCGCGCGAATCGATTGAGTGTAGAGAGGTAGGTGATAAATACTAGCTACCACACTTTAAAACAGATTTCTTTGATTGTTCCAAAGCGCTCAAGTAAGTAGGTACAAAGAGTGAGAGAGAGACAAGAGAGAAACAGACACGTCCAATCTACGACTTCCGCTGAGGTATTTGGTTCTCCTCCTGGCCCGGCCAGCCGTGCATGTCCATCCCGCACTGACCGGGGTCCATACCCATCGGCATCGGCTGGCCGAACGGGTGGGCGGCCATCATCATGTGGGGCGGAGGGTAGAATGACGGCGCTTGGCTGTGGTAGAGCTGCGCGGTGTTCTGCGCCGACCAGGAATCATGCATTTGAGGATAACCTGGAAGGTGGCAAGTTGGATGTTTTAATCACAAGATAAATGTGACTTGTGAACTACGATAAAAAACGTTCGGGCAAATTGCCGACAGAAAGTCAGGCAGCCAGACAAACGGACGGACAATGCGGCAGACAAAGATCCAGAAACGTGGACAGAACGCGACCAGAGATGGTGAGCCGTAAAGCCATTGGTTGATGATCAAACAGACAAAGACGGCAAGCGGACAGACCGATGGAAGGGCAGACGGACGGACAAACCGACAGTTAAGTCAGAAAGTCAGACCAACAAACAGATGTCTATACAGACTAACAGGCAGACAAAAAGACGAACGGATAGTGAGACGGCAAAATAGATAGACGAATGAACAGACGGACGGACAGACGGACTGACAGACGAATAGACAGGCAGTCAGGCAGACCAATGAACGGACGCACATACCGACAAATAGGCAGAGAGACGGACAGACGGACAGACGGTTAGACGGACGGGCGAACGGACGAACGGGCGGACCGACGAAATAGACAGCTGAAAAACGGGCGGACGGACGAACATCCAGACAATCAGGTAGACCACCGAATGGATGTGAGTACCAACAGAGAGTCAGATGGACGGACGGACAGCGAATCGGAGAAAGAGATAAACGGACGGACGAACCAACGGATAGATGGACCGACAACAATCACGTTATAAAGAGGGATGCGAAGCAGGTACAGCTAGTGACAAGACAAGAAATTTTCGGAGACTCCCAACACAGATGTCGCCACCAGTCCGAGTGCTTACCGGTCATGCCGAGGGGCGGCTGTTGGCCGTAGCCCTGCATCATGCCGGTGGGATCGGGGCTGTAGGCACTGTGGGGTCCCGGTGAGGGTCCGGGGGATTGGCCGGAAGAGGATTTTCTTCGGCGCGACTTGAACACCGTCACGACGGGAGATTTGCCGGCACGATTGGACTGATCGATCATCGGTTGGACGATCCGTCTCCGAGCATTGATAAACCTGCAGCGAGGGAAACACGAGGGAGGTTATCATCATTATCGCGGAAATACACTCACAGAACCCCCCATTGGCGGGGGATCCAACTTAGGTGAGTGCAAAAACGGGAGAGACGGATGGGGTGAGGGGGGGTGGGAGTGGGACGTAGAAAAGGTCAGTCATACGGACAAATAACGTGATGGGAAATTAGTTAACGCGCAATGACGGCGCTTAGAGCGCGCGTAATGGTCGCAGGGCGCGCTAAAAGCTTCCTGATTAAATTACATCGGGACCATTTGGGGAAGTGTGGGACACGGGGACTGTAACAACCGTGGACGGATATATTCAATGGAATGGCACGACATTTTAGGCTGATTTGATGGAGGTCCTTTCCGTGGCTGCTTTTAGTGAAAAAGGCGCGAAAGAAAAGAAAGCCAATGGCTCCTAGACCTCCGGTGTCGGGATGTGAATTCGGAACAAAAATCGAAAAACTCTTTGTTAGGGGAACTTACCAGTTATTGACTTGCAGGATCGTGAGACCGGTGTCCTGAGCCAGTTGCTTTTTCTGCTCCTCTGAGGGATAAGGATGCTGCAAAACAGGAATAGTCAGTCGGAGACAAAAACTACAGTTCTGACATGAAACGCCTGTCTGTTTTCTATCTGATTGTCTGACTGCCTTTCTGTTGCCCTATTTGTCTATCTGCATGCCTACCTGCCTGTGTGTTTGTCTGTCTATCTATCTGCCTGTCTGTCTGTATCTTTGTTTTTCTGTCTATTTGTCTGCCTCTCTGTCCGGCTGTCTGTCCATTATTTGTCCCTTCCTGCCTGTCTGCCTGCATGCCAGATTGTCTGAGTTGCGTCTGTCTAGCTGGTCAATGATCGGCATGGTGGCATTGAGGTAGGAGGTTACTATATAGATGCCACCATGCATATTTTACATCAGCTGCTGAGTAACTATGCGCGCGCTCAGTCAATTTCAATATTGGTGCAGGTGAAACAATAGCCTCCGTATCGAGAGAGAAATAAACATCATTATTGAAATATTTGAAAATTCATTGTGGTCCCTTGATACGATTACTCTCGATTACAAACGGGCGGCATGGTCTGTGTCCTCGACACGGCGCGGAGTAGTGGGGACGGGCACATCTGTTGGCTGTGCAAATTACGTGCGAATGATCCTTGCCAGAATCAATCGTAATTCTATAGTTGGACCATAGGAGGAAATGTCAATGTTTACGGAGATCCTGTTGAGTTAATAAATCTGTCAATAGTGGCTGTATGCGAAACCGGGGCTCTCGCGCTGCGCGCTTCCCCCTCCAACCAAACAACGCGCCACAACTCGCCTCGTGCGCTATATATTATATTTCCTCTCTTGACACCATTAACTGAAGTATTCAACTCTATAAAAATTTAATTTGGAAACAAACAGTTCGGCAAAGCTCTGGCTGCCGGTCTTGTCTGTCTGTCTGTCTGTCTGTTTGTCTGTTTGTCTGTTTGTCTGTTTGCCTGTCTGTCTGTCTGTCTGTCTGTCTGTCTGTCTGGCTGCCGGCCTTGTCTGTTTGTCTGTCTGTCTGTCTGTCTGTCTGTCTGTTTGTCTGTCTGTCTATCTGTCTGTCTGTCTGAAAATGCTACTTACCGTGAGATGCTGAAACAACCACGCCCTCATGTGGTTGGTGGCCATTTTCGGGAAAATGCCGCGCTTCTTCTGGCGCTTTTTGCTCCGCTCATCGTCGTCATCCTCGCCGTCGGCATTATCCCCGGAACACATGCTCCCTTCGCCTGGAATGAGGAAAAACGAGGGAGCGATTAGAAAGGTCAGTCTGGCATGTCCTCCTGCGAGAGACCGATAACGCAGTCAGGGGTTCGCCCATTTATCTCGATGATGTCGCCGTCATTAAAGGCTCAAACTTTGCTGGAGGGATTTCGGGGGAGAGACACACAATTTTACGCTACTCTCCATGTGTGTGTATGCTAGGCACGGAATGGTGGCGAAAGGAGCGTAAAGTACAGACTCGATTTACCCCCTAGAGACAAATTGGATTTTAACCTTGCTGCGGGTCGCATTTAAATACGCGGTCCACTACTGTGCGCGGACTATCCGGAACAGGTGGCGCTCGATCAGTTACAAGTCGAAAATTTAGGTTAAAATTGAATATCAAATTGATACAGTAAATTCATTGTACACACGACGGTAGTTCTTCGCTTCGGTTGAACGGGCCAAAAGAGCGCGGTCAGTCAGAGAAGGTTTCGAAAAGTGTACCGCATAACACGATCGTAATCACTATGTTGCCGCACATAGTCAGACATACGGATTTTCTAGCAGGCCGTTATTATGGCCATAAAAATACCATTTTGTTTTAGATTATGCATTCCCGATTTAACGAGTAGTCGGAGCCGCAGTGCGGCTTGTAGATGCATGTCTGTTTATGCCGGACAAACACATTATTCCGAAAATGGAAAGTCTTCCGCAGACAGTGACCGTTGATATGATGCAAATGGTTACGCAGACAAAATAAGAACAAGATGGAAAACCGAACGAGCTAGGATTAGACGAGCAGACAAGGCAGGCAAGCATTCATGCAGACAGACAGTCAGGCAGACACAGATTGATAGACAGACACACAAACAGACATCCAGACAGAGGCACATAGATGGACAGGTATGCAAGCAAGAGACATACATTCAAGGCACACAGGCACACAGACACACAGACATATAGACACACAGACACACAGGCACACAGGCACACAGGCACACCGGCACACAGACAGGGTAAATAGACATGCACATAGGCTTATCTTACTGACAGACTGTCAGCCAATAGAGAGATAGGCAGGCGGATAGGAAAAAGACATTGAGAGGAGAGTTTTCATTGCAGACATCTTCAAAGCCGATCTGACTGAACAGTGAACACAGAAGCGGGCGCGAAATATATGGACTGCGCAACCCATATAGCTCCACGGGAGGAGGAAATTAAGTGAAGTGGTAGTTGGAGGATGTAAAAGTGATGTTTATCACAAATCCATCACCCACGACCGCCAGATGACTATTTCGGACGGATGTCCTCCTGCCTGGCTGTCGCGCCTCGCCGATATTGCGGCAATCCAAAGCTGCAATCTGGATTCTATGGGAAATAATTCAAAAGTGTTTCAAGTAGTAGCAAATGTGTTGCGCGCACTGCACTTCATCATTCTTGGTTTCTGGCCCATCTCTGTCCAGACGCAGTTCGCATGACTAACAATCCCTCAAATCCGGCAGACAGACAGATAAAATACAGGAAGCAGACCGCCAGATAAAGTACTGGAAAGTAGACAGACAGACAGACAGACAGACAGACAGACAGACAGACAGACAGACAGACAGAAACCCCCACACGTCACTATCGAAGGAAAGAAAAGTGTCCAGTGTGTACCACTTCAAAACAAATCGGCCGCATAAAACACACAAACGTGGATCGACTTTCGTGACGAAAATAAGATATTCTTAATCTGTATATGTAAACGTCACGATCGAACGAATGACCGCGCGAGAGAAAGACAGACACCAAGGAGCGCCCATCAATCCTACTTTTGCCGCAGAAGAACGGAATCTTTTCTCACCAACATCACGATCTCATGCGATCTCTAGCTCGCCACGTTCACATACACAGTACACACACACAGCCGGTCCGTGTGTGAGTTGAGAGAGAGATGTGAGATGCGAGCGGCAGAAGAGCGCGAGCGACGGAAAGAGAGACGACCGACCGATGAAGGTCCAAATTTAAAACAGTCAAAAATGATGGATGACACTCATTCCATTCCGTCAAAGCCGCTCTCCTTCTCTCTGTCTCCACTGCTCTCTCACTCGCGGCTCTCGGAGTCTCTCCGTAGAGTTCGTGCATCTCCCACATCCCACACAGTGAATGATACACTGTCCATACCCGCAATGTATTCCACACAAATCTCTAGCGCAAAGTTATGCGCTCGAAAGGCCGTTCGCGCTAATATACAGACAAGAGACCCTCTCACTTGGGATTAGGCTACAAACAGACACAGACATGCATGCTTTACTCCAGATTGTGAAGATGGAACACAGAGAACTATCCATTATGAATTCAATGCACAGGCGAAAGTGTATGTAATAGCCACAAGAACAGACAGACAGTCTGCCTGGCGAGAAACCTACACACACAGACACAGACAATAACAGGCAAACAGACAGACAGACAAAGACAATAACAGGCAAACAGACAGACAGACACAGACAATAACAGGCAAACAGACAGACAGACACAGACAATAACAGGCAAACAGACAGACAGACGCAGACAATAACGAAACTTCGCAGACAGCTCCGAGAAGTGCGAATAAAGCAGTCAAACAGGCATTCTACGCAATGACAATCAAACGATCAATCAATCAAACGACAACCACACGACTTGAATGAGGAATTCCCCCTCGGTGGTAATTTATCGTTTCCGTCAAGAAAGCACACTCCGTGTCTGACTCGCTGACTGCCTCCGACTACGGCCACTTGATGGATGGTCCTCCCCATACACATACACGAGAGTGGAGTAGCAAAAATCGGTGACCTTTGACTGATGAGACAGATTGCCTCTCACTCCGACTCGCGCGCCAATATCAAACATATATGTATGTATATAAAGGTCTCGCTTGATCGGTCCGTCTGCTTATCGGACATTCCTCCCCCTCTCCCTCTCACACACCGACAACGGAATCTGAGCCCATGGATCCGCATGGGAGAGATGAAAACGCAGATCGGCGTGACCTTTCCGTGTCTGCATACTCAGACACAGACACAGGCACAGGCACAGGCACAGACACAGACATAGGCACAGGCACAGACACATACAGGCTCACCCAAGCACGTCCCTTATCACTATGTGTGTGTGTGTGTGTGTGTGTGTGTGGATGAGTGAGAGACTTGTCTAGATATGTCAAGGCCTAATTGGCCGCCCAGAGTATCGAGTGTTTGAGCGATGGCCGTCATCGTCGTACCGCTCCCACTGCGCACGTTGCGAAGATCATATTCCTCTCCGTCTTATCGGAATGGAGGAATGATACACACCAGCATTGATACCTACAATTCCTGATGTATCAAAAGTTTTCTCACAGCAGGAGCTCATTACTGGTGTAGGAACGTCTGGGCGTGGGGGAGGATGGGGGAAAGGATCATTAGCCGGTCCGGCGACGACGACGGAGAGATCGTTAAGGAACACGAAAGATGATCCATGAGAAAAATGGACTCTCCTTCGACGACGACGCATGCTATACCCGTCTGTGTCTATGTGTCTGTGTGGGTGCGTGTAACGAAAGCAGGGAATAAATTTGTTCGAAGATGGTTTGCATTTGGTTAGCGCGGGAAAAAATCAAGCATATCGTCTGACGCCATGGTGACTCGATTCCGACGCTGGTCGTTGTGTTGGATACAATTAAGGGTATATACAGGGCGGGGGGGGGGAATGGGTTTAGATTTCATGGACTGGAGAATATGTGTGTCTATGTCTGGGTGGATGGAGGAGGGGAGGATGGGGATGGAATGGTGATGATGAAGGACGGATGTGGGCTTGATCATTTGCTCATTTAAATATCTTGTAATTTCTTCCAGCGCAAGCTGCTGGTTGTGAATGTGATGTGAAGGGAAAGGGAGAGTTGGAAGCTCTCTTGTGGAAGTCAAAGCTGAACCAGATGTTTCGGGGGATCATCATCGCGCGCGCGCGCGCCACTTGTTCGCTATTAATCCGCATTACTGTTTTGTGACTCAACTCTGATCCAAATGATTTTCCAGGGTACAGGCAGGGAGGCAGACCGGCAAGCAGAGAGACAGAGAGACATTCAGACAGACAGACAGACAGACAGACAGACAGACAGACAGACAGACAGAC
>LRSR01008805.1:0-11501 GCA_001579985.1 Hypsibius dujardini
TGCTGCGACTGCCAGTCGGGATGAGCTGAACGCTGACTTGTGGCTGCTGCTGCTGCTGCGCCTGTGCCTGGATGCCGGTGTCGATGAATGCCTGGATCAGTCCGCTGCCTGAATCGATGATCCGGTTCTGACTAGACTGACTAGTCTGTCTGAAGGAGTTTTGTTGGTTGGAATCCTGCTGAACGAAGGCGTTCCGCATGCTGTTCTGCACTTGGTTGGAGCTGGCGAAGGACGGAGTCGGGTTCTGGTTGGGGATGAAGTAGGTCTGCATGGCGCCGATGGTGACGGTTCCGTAGGTGGCTACACCGTTGACGATGCGGGTGTAGGTCGACATGGTTTGGTCGATACCGTTAACGCGGAGGGTCTGCATCGAGCCGGGCAGGGTGTAGGTGCCTTGGTTCGGCACGCCGAAGGGGTTCTCGCCGTAGCGGAGCACCTTGCCCTGGTACATGGTCACCTGCATGCCCTGGGTGATGGCGCCGAAGGTGGCGCGGCCGTCGATGATGCGGGTGTATGAGGAGATGGTCACGGGGTAGCCTGAAAGTGAATCGAACGGCTATGGCTGATTAAACGGACAAATAAATGGACGGACGGACGGACGGTCAAAAGAACGGATAGAAGGACGGACGGGAGGAGGGACGGAAGGAAGGAGGGAGAGACGGACGGACGGGCGAACAAGTAGAATGAAACAGTTGCTAAAGGGCTAAAGGATGGAGAGGCGGCCAGACGAATTAATGAATTAACAAACGCAGGATTACGCAAAGTGACGGTTAGACGGATGTCCCATCTGGGTATTGGGATTGCCAGCGACAAGACAATTTAGTGATTTAACCGACAGAAGGAAGGGCTTTCGAAAGAACGGACAGACGAACAACATCAAGTAGTGAAGGATGGTTTGACGAACAGATGGTCGGTCGGACAGACGGTTAGAGAGACGTACGCACAGACATACGACTGGACGACGATTTGACAGTTTGACCAGCGGACTGGAGGTGTAGACGGAATAACGTTTGGACGGGCATACAGACGGAACGGCGAACAAAGAACATATCAATATCGAAAGATCGGATGTGAGAACAGATGACAGGAGGGAAGGACAGACGAACAGCCGCGAGGATAGACCGGTGGTGAACGGACGGACGTACCGTTGACGTCAGCGACCGTGCTCATCGGTCCAGGCAGGGTGTAAGTCCCCACATTCGGCACGCCATATGGATTCTCGTTCGGCTGCAGCAGCCGGTTGTTATAATACGTCTGCATGGAACCGATCGTTATCGTGCCGAAGGTCGCTTGCCCATTCACCACCTTGGTGTAGGTTGAAATAGTCATGGGGTATCCGCTCATGTAACTGACCGCCATCTGTCCGGGGATGGTATAGACACCCTGATTTGGGACGCCATACGCGTTCTCTCCAGGCGCTAGGAGTTTGTTATTGTAGTAGGTCTGCATCCCGCCCAACGTGACTGTCCCGAAAGTGGCTATCCCGTCGACAATTTTGGTGTATGTCGAGACGGTCGCCTGGTACCCGTTTATGTTTGTCTGAGACATCTGGCCTATGGCGGATTGCAAAAAATTAAAACTAGTAAACTTAACACTTGAAAAAGGGACACTTTTCTCGTTTCGTTTGTAATCGTCATAATTTAATTTACTTGGAGTTATCAACTCTAGATGGAATAAATTATAACAGTCCGCAGATGTTAATAGGCCACAGAAACTGTTTTCATCCGAAAAAGGCATCCGAAAAAGTAGTCTCTGATGTTTTTATTTGTTGATTCAGTTACAAGTAGTGTTAGTTGTTAATTGTAATTAATTTTTTATAATTTCTTTAATTTTGTAGTTTTGTGTTTAGTTTCAGCAAAATTAGAATTTAATGTCTTAATCTCAGTTTAAGGTTTTATTTTAGTTAGTTTAATATAACGGTTGCAATGCAGTTTTGGGTTCTGTTAATTAATGTTTTGAAAAGCAAAAAATAAGTCCAGCAAACTTCATTACTGAAAATCTGTTTTATTTCTTGATTTATTATTTAGATTAGTTACGTCAGCAGTTTTTTAGCTTTTTTTTCAATAGTTTAACGAACCGGCTAGCGTGTAGACCCCGCGATTTGGTACACCATAGGCGTTCTCTCCAGCCTGCAGGAGCTTTCCGTTGTAGAAGGTTTGCATAGATCCGAGGGTGACGGTCCCGAAAGTGGCAATTCCGTCGACAACTTTTGTGTAGGTGGAAATGGTCTGTGGGTAGCCGGCCTGATCCAGCGCGGTCGACATGGCGCCCTGGAGAGTGTAGGTGCCGACGTTCGGGACTCCATAGGCGTTCTCTCCCTGCTTCAGTAAACGGTTGTTGTAATAGGTCTGCATGGTGCCGAGAGTGACGGTCCCAAAAGTGGCAAGGCCGTCTACAACGCGAGTGTAGGTGGAGAGGGTCATGGCGTAGCCGTTGATGATGCTAGTGGCCATACCGCCTAGAAAAGATAAATAGTCAAGCATACAGAACAGAACACAGAGGGATCCCCGGTTTTCTTCCTGGTAAATAGACAAAGAAAGAACGAACAAGACATACGGACATGCAGGCAGGCAGACAAACAGACAGACAAACAGACAGACAGACAGACGAGCAGGAGGACAGGCATATACAGACAGATAGACAGATGACAAACTGGCAAGACTTGTTAAATGCTTGCACTGGTCAGAACGTGGAGCAAAAGTAACACTGCGGCCTAGACAACCATGATTGGATGAGATGACTCTCTGCTATTGTCTGAGCTGTCTGTATTCGTCTGTACTGCTATGTTTTCGTACCGGGAAGGGTATAGACACCCTGATTGGGGACACCGTAGATGTTGTCTCCTGGTGCCAGCAATTTGCCCTGATAGTATGTCTGCATACTGCCAATTGTGACGGTCCCGTAAGTGGCCACCCCATTGACAATCTTGGTGTAGGTCGACATGGTCACCAGGCCACCACTTCCCATTGAGGTCTGGATACCACCGGCCAACGTGTACGTCCCCTGATTCGGCACTCCGAAAGGGTTCTCGCCGTTTTGCAACAGACGTCCGTTGTACTGTGTCTGCATACCCGCCAGGGTGATGGCACCGAACGTGGCCGCGCCGTCGACGATGCGGGTGTAGGAGGAGACCGTCATCGGGTAGCCGTTCTGCTGGTAGGTCGACATCGCGCCCGCTAGGGTATAGGTGCCTTGGTTGGGTACGCCGAAGGCATTCTGTCCAGCTTGAAGAGCTTTGCCTTGGTAGTACGTTTGGATGGGTCCGAGCGTGACAGCTCCGATGGTGGGAATACCGTTAACGATCCGAGTGTAAGAGGAAATGGTGTAGGCGAAGCCGTTGCTGATGGTTGTCCTCATGGCACCTGCAACGAAGTGGGTTTGTTATTCTGACAACAAACATGAAGCAAACAAAGAGACAACGACAGATAAACATGCTGACAGAAAGGCAAGCAGGTAGATAGACTGCCAAACAAACAGACAGTTCCCAAGACAGACAGACAGACAAACAGACAGACAGACAAACAATGAGATAAATAGACAGGCACGCAGGCAGCAGAGTAACAGAAAGATCAACAGATTGACAGACAAACAAACAGGCCGGCCTTACGACAGACAGACAGACAGACATTTGCACAGTCTAGTGTGATCAGTCCAATCACTAGTATGATTCACTCATACCTGATATCTAAAGAAAGACAAATCGCAGATAGAGATCACACAGTCACAGACACAGATGCAGACAAAAGAGACTCTCAAGGACATAAAAAAGTCGCAAACAGTAGGCCACAGGAAAAACTACAGAAAGATCTAGACACCTACATTTGTATAAACAGAGTGACAAAGACAGAATAAAGGTACAAAGAAATTCGACAGAAACAGTGGCCGAAACGGCAACAACTCAGACATGACATGACCACTGGCAGAACCGGCAACAGAAGACATTTACACCGGCCTTACCGACAACAGACGAACCCCAAATAAAACATCAAACATCAAACCTAACATATTTATGAACTAGTTTTTGTAACGTACCTGCAATAGTCTGGGTCCCCTGCCCAATCAAGAACCCTCCCTGGTTACCGCCCTGCCGAATGATCACCTGCACCTGGCCTTGATTTTGACCCATACCACCGCCACTGCCGAAACCGCTGAAATCCGACCCGCCTCCACCCAAAATGCTTCCAATCTCCAGCAGCTTGTCTGCATTCCCATTGTCAAACTGCTGCTGACCGCCACCGTCCACCATATTCTGACTGGCCGCTCCCGAATCTCCCCCACTTGCGCCCATCCCCATCCCACCGCAGGTGAAGCACCGCTTGAACCGTTCATGCCCTGCCTCATCCCCATCCACAAACTGTAAGGTCTTGGACCGAGAACTCGCCCTGGTCGGGTTGATGCTTCCTGCCGCGGGGATTGATCGGCTTTCCGGGGTCTCTTCCGAGTAGACCGCTCGGAAGACCCCGTTTTGAGGGATCGGTTCCAGTGGGAGGGTCGGAATTCGGTTGGTCCGCTGTTGCTGTTGCACTCCGCGTAGGTTGTTGTACTTTCTGCGGTTGTGCAGTAAGACGTAGAGGTTCGAAGAAAGCGACGGGGCCACCGGTTCGGCAACATCATCGACGGGTGATTCATCGTCTTCGCTGCTGCGGACAGGCTGCTGTTGTAGCAGGTTCTTGTCGGCGGCTGAATAATCACTTCCGGATTTGTCTGATCTCAAGCTAGACGACGACGACGCCGCTGCCGTTTTCCAAGCCGCATAATCAACGGCGGAATTGTCTTCGTCGTCCGGGGAAGCGTCTGTAACCAAACATACGCCTTCACTAACAAGTGAAATATAATGAGCTCCAAAAAAACACAGGCCAAATGGAGAGACGAAATCCAGGTGCTTTTCTGGAAACACTTTCACATACCAGCATACTGTGTGTTGATTAGTGTGGCCTGTGCAAGGACTGTCTGACACATCTCTTACTCGGGGCTTTATTCAACTGCCGAATTCAGGATCACTTCGAAATCGGTTGTTGTTTATATCTACTGCAGTGAGGAAAATAAAAATTTATTTCACCGGTCAAGTCGAACTAAGTTTTTTGCCGATATTTCAAAGTTGGGAAAATATAGGAAGATTCCATTTCTTTTATTTACATTGTAAAAATGGAGATTTTTAGAACTGCGTTATATGTGACCTTTTTGACACTATCCCATTTTAAATTTAGTTTGGAATCGATTGGCATCAGCCGAAAACAAGTATGGGGTCAGTGGGCGGAGCTACAGACCAAAACTGTAAAACCTCGTTGGAATTAGCGGTTCTTTTTGAAAGATACTCAGAACTCCGCCCCCTGATCTCGGAAAAATATTGGGGTGACACCAATCGACTCGAAGTTTAATTTGAAATGGAAAATTGACAAAATAGTTTTTCTTAAGTCAACTCTAAAGACCAATATTTTTACAGTGAAAATGAAGAAAAATGGAATCTTTCTGTGTTTTTTCAACTCAAAATATCACCAACAAAAATTAATTTGACTTAACCGGCGAAATAGATTATTATTTGGATCACTGAAGTAGGTCTTAATAAAACAAAAAAGTATTTCCAAGTGATTCCGAATGCGGCACTTGAATAATGCTAAAAGTTAGGGCACCATTAGTATGTGGAGAAGTGTGTATTTCGGCTCACCCTACACTTGCTCGATAAATCGGTTCACTCATGGGCTTCTCCTTGATGGCAGGTGCTTGATTGTTTGATTTTTCGAAACGCTATAGTATACTAGGATATAATATGGAAAATCAAACAATCAAGCACCTGCTATCAAAGAGAAACACATGAGTGAGCCAGTTTATCGACCAACTGGAGGGTGAGCCGAAATACAGATTTCACCTCATACAGAAGTACACAGACTTGCTTACCGGAAGACACGCCAAGCACCAGGAGCAGTAACAGACCGTAGGACTTCATGGTCCCGGTACCGGTACGCGTTCGGTGTCGGTTGAATTGAACGACGACGACGCACGGTGACCTGACCGGAAACGAAATCACTGCTCTACGAGGTAGGCGTTCACGTACAGGCGGACCAGGGTTCACAAAATATCAACGGTATCAAATTGCAGCTATTCAGACAATACACCAGGAACTCTAACAATAGCTAAGAAAAATTAGCTAGAGTCGCAGTGCACCTTTTTCGTTGTGGTTGCCTGCGTTTGTGTGTGTGTGTGTGTATCTGTGTCTGTGTTTGTCCGGACCCTCGCTGATGTGGTGGCCATTAAGCGCCGAAGGGTAGGTTTTTGTTGTTGACACCTGTTGCCAATACCTTTATGCCGTTTATCAAACGAGTGGCTCATTGCAATTACGGAGTAAATCATTTCGATACTCTTTGGTGGCGGTCGCTGCGGCTTATGGGACTTTCGGAGCCGAACAATGCGAACCGCCGAGCGCTATCGCAACGAACCGTCGAGCGCTATCGCAACGAACCGTTGAGCGCTATCGCAACGAACAGCCGGGCGCTATCGCCACGAACAAAAAAATCGTGCGCGGACTGATCGTACCCAGACAAATACTATTCAGACAATTTTCACCTCTGAATTCGTAATCAAACAATTCTTAGTCAAAAGAAATTCTGTATCACTTGACAAATCCTTCTGCAAACGTTTCTCCCTTCACCCTCCCAAAAAACACTATCCGAAATACGGTTACAATCGATAACAGTTACATTTTCTCTTGTAAATACCGTTCCATATCGCAATATGGAACGGTATTTACAAGAGAAAATGTAACAGAGCAGATTGTAATAGTTTTTAGTCCCTGAAGTAAAAAGTTAACCAAACGGAGCACCATCAATGACACTAGAGCCCTGCAAACCGCACCGCAGCCCGCATCGCACCCCCGCAGCCCGCGCGGCGGACTGCGGCGGTGCGGTTTGGGCTTGTTCGCGGCCTGCGGTGCGAGCCGCGGTTTCCATCTTCGCGGTTGCGGTTTAACTTTTCAGATCCGCCGCAAACCGCACTTGCCGCTTTTCTGATACCATAAATAGATATTAGAGAGGTTGAAGCAACGCGCGTAAGAGTAGCGTAAGAGTAAGCGTAAGGAAATCGACCAATTGAAATTGTGCGTGGGCGTGGCCAAACTTACCTCTCACGCCGCATGCGTTACCCTCGTCGTAAGGAGCAGTGGGCCTTACGCGGTGAAGTAAGCACGGTGTAAGAACAATTCAGTATACTTAACCCCGGTCAATTTACTGGAATTTGACTCAAACTTCTAAGCAACAGTAGCAACTAGCCACCTGGGTTGTAGAAAAACTATGAACTCAACTAAAAACAGAAAATTTAGAGGCCGATTTTTGTCGCGCATGCCACCGTTCGAGTAACTAAACTTTTCGTCCGTTAAAAGATCATTCGCGTACTTCAATAGAAGTAGGGTTGGCATCAAATGGCGAAAAGCTAGAGTTTGATTTGATTTGATTTTGAAAGTCATTTTATCATTTGATCATTTGATTTCTTATCACTCCTTTTTCCCACGAAACATGATTTGATTTGAATTTGAATTTGACATTTGACACTTAATGCCATGCCTCAACCTCTCTATTGCAATCAGTTCTCCATTATCCCACAGAGGCAGGCACAACAGAGCCATATGATTTGTTTACGTATTGAAAATACGTACGTATTTACGTAATGTTTACGTATTTGTATACGTATATTTTATTAGGTTCTAAAATTGGCGGTGCGGTTTGCGGTTTGAGGGTGCCAGCCCGCGGGCTGCGGCATTGCGGTTTTAAGGGTTGCCTGCGGTGCGATGCGGGCCGCGGTTTAGAAAATAGGTCGCGCTGCGGGCTGTGGTTCCATTTTTTCTAACCGCGCAGGGCTCTAAATGACACACATTTTATTGGGACTTGTTCCTACTATTGTGAATCGTAGTTAGGTATGATCTCTGTCTTGAGTGAGAAGGGCGACGGTTAAATTCCCGGACGAGTATTTTCTTCCATTTGTTTTTCACCCTTAAGGGCCGGTCGGCTTTGTCAATGATGCCAAGTCATTTTGTGGTCAAGGAGGGAGCATTTCGGGTAGACTGACCATTGGTCGATCAAGTGCGGCTCAGTCCAGAATTGTATCTATTTTTGAATCCCATTTCGGGATGCAATTATGGATTTATTTTAGTATGGACAAAAAAGATAGACCGCCAAATTGTAACGTTCTGCGGCACGGTTTCGAGAACACACGGAAATGTCTCCTTCCCAGCCACACGGCTGGGAAGGAGGCACTTTGTGTGTGTTCTCGAAACACACACTGCGCGGATGGATGTTCGCGCGGATGGATCCACAGGAAGCTCTCCTGAACCATCCCACTGTTGAGATCCTCGACAGGAAGACTCTAAAATGGCCGAGATTTAGGCACTCCGAAATCGAGACCGACACAGATACAAAAACGTGAGCTGCTCCACGCATCCAACCGATCGCAACGGAAGAACCGTGAGCACTGATTTATGCGAAGCGGAAGAACCTTGAGCACTGATTTATGCGAAGACAACGAGCAGAAACAACTGCACAAAATGAGCGCGCAGAGTCGGCAAACGGTAAACTACCGCTATCTCTCCCCTGGTGGTCAGACCGCACAGACAAGAACACAACCACAGACAAAGTGTTTGCCACTTCGCTACTAAACTCTAAACTGACCGTCTTGGCACGTCCTTAAACTCAATTCTGGAAGCAGCGACTGGGTGACGTCATAATTGCCCACCATGCAATGCGCGGTGCAAATTCACAAATGCACAACGCACTGGCTGATTTGTTGTGGTTTCGTAGGTGTTGCATTTGTTAAATATATTTATTTATTCTTATTTTCACGAACTTTGCGGTAAAAATGTCTACGGTAAAAAAGTACTTTAAGTTGCGAGGAATCAACATCGGCAGGTAAGGTGTGCGTAAGTTGCTGTTGAGTGTTCAACGTGTCACAACGTGTGTACACACATGGCCACAATACTGGGTGTTTGGCTCAAACTCGGGCCACTAAATTTTGCTTGCACCCAGCTAAAGAGTGGTTCGAACTCTGTTACCCAGCAATCTGGCCACGTTTGTACCGAACCGCCATTTTTTTGTCTCGCATACGATTCCGCCAAGCCGTGCCATTAATGCCCACTCTCATTTACCGTCGAATTTGCAGCGATGCACTTCACTATCTGGAGTCGGTCGTAACTGATTTCACCGCCGGCAAGAAGCGCACTTTCATCGAAGAAGTCGCATCCCATTTGCAGAAACAATCTGGTATACTTTCAAACTATTTCGTACCGCTTGATTGATGAATTGAGTGATCCGTTTTAACGTGCAATCAATACATCAATCAACTGCTAGCTTTGTATGCATTGTTACAGTGTGTGCTCAATCAGTCAATCAAAGCAATGCTGTCACGTGCTTACTGATCAATTGATTGATCGATTGTATTTCGTACCGCTTGATTGATGAATTGAGTGATCCGTTTTAACGTGCAATCAATACATCAATCAACTGCTAGATTTGTATCCATTGTTTCATTGTGCGCTCAATCAGTCAATCAAGCGATGCTCTTACATGCCACGAGTTTTGCAGAGATTTCCCGCAATATTTCGCGGGCGGAAATTGAGATTGCCGTCAAGGAATTTTCACTTCAAGATGATGTTTCTGGGTGAGCAAGGTGTTGGAAAAATTATTTTGATTTTCGGGTGATTTAACTAGGTGGTTTGATTATAGGACAGAGTTTTTTTGGGTTTACGACGCCTTCAGCATTCCGCAACTCTTCTACGATGTGGAGAAAAAGCACTATTTGCAGTACGAGTAGCGATTTTCGTCTATTTTTTTTTAATTAAGCTGATTTTTTCCTTCAGTGCGGCGACTCTAAACAAACCGCCACCGTTGCTGCATGAGACAGCGGATTTCAGGAATTTCGCTTTTGTCGAAAGATATGAAGCGCTATTTCAGGTGACTTACCATCGCGCATTGCTGACTTGTTTGATTGAATAATTGGTTGATCAATTGACTGATTGATTGATTCATCGATTGTCTGACTGATTGATTGATTCATCCATTGTCTGACTGATTGATTGATTGATCAGTTGACTGACCGATTGATTGATCGACTGATTGATTGAGTGATTGATTGATGCATTGACTTCCATGTAGACCAAGATAGATTGATTGATTATCTTTTTCATTTACATTTATATTTGAAAACCTGAATTCCGAAGGTTGATTGGTGAATTTATACTTTGATTTACATTAATTTTTCAAAACTCATAAATCATATATATTTCATCTCATTTTTAAAAACTAATAATGCATCCGTATTTTCTCTTATTTTCAACAATTTACAAAGTATATATATTTCCTCGTATTTTTAAAATATAGTTAAATCATATCTAGTTACTCTCAATTTAAAACTAATAAATGATATATAAGTTTTCTTATTTTTAAAAACTCGTTGAATCATATACGTTCGCCCCTAATTTTAACACTAATAAAATACATATATTTCCCCTTATTTTTTGGAACTAGCTAGTGATGTGTATTTTCTCTTAATTTTAATACTAATAAATGATATAAAATTGGAATAATTTGATTTACTGTTTTTCCAGAGAATGTTGCGGAATCCTGCCTTCACTAGACCTTCCTTGGATCGAACCAAGGGCGATGGAAAGTTCACTGTAATTACACACATGGTCATAATTTTGGGTGGCAAACTTTAAGCCAAAAAGGGTGGCCCGAGTTGGAGCCGAATTAAGTCACCGCGCGCAAGCGCTCCTGACCACAGCTGACCATGCAGTCTTAACTCAATTGATCGATTGATCGATTGATCGAACTAGTTTATCTTGGCGGAATTTGGAGCAGCTTGCTCAGTCTAATTTTCTCGCTGAACCGGGCATATAATCAAAGATTAAGGAGAAAGCAATGGCAAGCTCTAGCCAAAGTGGCTCAAACTTAGACCACCCTGATGGCTCGAACTCTGCCACCCAAAATTGTGACCATGTGTGCCAGTATTCTCGAAATTGCATGTTTTGTATTCTCTGCCGAATAACTGATTTTTTCCCTACTGCCTGGCAGTTACATCTCATCGAGGAGCTGCTTAGCTCTTCTATTCCCATCCACAACACCGTGGTCCTCGCTATGCTGTCCTCTCTTCAGGAGCCGGGGAAGTATCATCTGGAAGATCCAACCGGCGCCATTCAGTTGGAGTACAACGCGGAGACCAGCTTCACCGGTGGTCTCTTCACGGAAAATATCTTTATCCTTGCTGAGGGCTGGTATGATGAGAAGGTGTTCCACGCCACGGGACTGGGAATGCCGCCCGCGGAAACTCGATCTGAGTCTGAGTATGCCAAGACCGAGAGACAGACAGACGGACAGACAGACCAACGGACAGAAAGACCAACGGACAGAAAGACAGACAGACAGACAGATAGATATACATACAGACAGGCAGACCTGCAGGTGGCAAGCAGACAGGCAGGCAGACTAACAAACAGACAGACAGACAGACAGACAGACAGACAG
>LRSR01008808.1:0-20964 GCA_001579985.1 Hypsibius dujardini
ACTTAAACTTCATTGACTTAGAAAATTTTGAAACCGTAATCATCATTTCAATCAAGCAAGGTAGCATGACCTGTCACGCAAAAACCAACGGGCCATTCACGGACAAGTGAACGGAATTGAACGATCCGCACAAGTTTCATGTGAATCAGCGGGGGCGGGGCATAATCGACCCTTGATATCGGGAGCGTGCAGTACTACGGTAGTTCCCGTGGTAGTTCTACAGTATTCCAGGCTGACCGATTCCGGCTGATTGGACTTCACTTTAGACGTGCATTATATGTATGTTTCCCGTTTGTTTCCCGTTTTAACTTTGTTTATATTTTGATGCAGTTCAATTGCCGGAAACATTAGTGGTAGTTTGACTCCAGGATCAAGAAATAAAAACGATTCTAATTATTTCTCCTGTTGATCGATCTGTCTGGTAGTTTGTTTGTCTGCCTGTTGTGACTGTCTATCTGTCCGCCCGTCTGCGAGTGCCACACAAACATCAATGGAAGAAAAAAACCAGTCGCAGCTCGGCACCCTACCCGGACGCAAAAAAACACCTGGGCTTTCTGCGTGGTTCCAGTACTTGGGAAAGTTTTCGAGGCATTGGGAATTTGTGATACTGTGCGTACTATAATAACGAGAGGTGACCGTATGGATTAAACATGGAAAATCTTTTTATATACTTAGAAACATGATTTGGTATGTCCATTTGTTTTTAATTTGTTTAATTTATTAGCAGTACTTTTTTTCGAAAACCCTTCTGCTTTATCAAAATTATTGACCAAACATGCAAGAAAAATCCCTTCAGCCATTTGATTCCCCCAGCAAAGCTGGCAGAACCCTGCGAGAGTTAATTTTGCTTAAAACTTTAACCTTCTTTTTCCTCGACTGAGGAGATCTTAAGCCACACAATAACAGAAAAAGCGCTGAGAACAAAAAGCGCGAATAACTTAAAACGAATGTGAACAAATAGGGTGCATGGCACCGGTCAAGAGTACCGAACCGGCCAGTGGTCCCGAACCAACCCGGATATCGCATTTTTTTGCAATTCTGATGAGTTAGCCGTACAGACGGATAGCAACCGTGAAGGCCGACCTATTCGGTTTGGGCTCGTTGGCCAGGTAGCCAAACGGATCGCGCAGGCGGATGGATGGACAAGCCGAGGTCAGAAAAAGAACCATCAATCCGACGGATGAGGCTGGATATGCGGACAGTCGGATAGGCAGGCCGAGTGACGGACGGATGATGGTTCTGCTCTTAGGTCTGTTCATCCGTCTGGCTGTGCGTCGATTTGGCCATGTGTCCAGCAGGTCTTGACTTAATTTTTTCAGCCCTGAAGTAACTATTCGTTCGTCCAACTCATCCCAAAACTGTAGTACCCTAGAACGGCTCGGTATCCCCTGGCCGTGTGGGCACCGTTAACAGGTTCGGTACCCCTGGCCATGAGGGTACCGTTAACAGGTTCGATACCCCTGGCTATGTGGGTATCGTTAACAGGTTCGGTACCCCTGGCCGTGTGGGTACTGTAGAGTCCCGACCCATCCGTGGTACTTTTTGGACCCACCAGTAAATCAGACCCGGTGGGCCGCACATCTTTGCAATCAATCAAAACGGTCGCGTTTTACTGTGTGATGACGTAGGCACTACGGATGGGTCGGGACTCTACAGTACCGTTAACAGGTTCGGTACCCCTGACCATTTGGGTATCGTTAACAGGTTCGATACCCCTGGCCGTGTGGGTACCGTTAACAGGTTCGATACCCTTAACAAGCTAGATACCCTAAGGTTGGTTCGATACCCTTTAACTGTGTCCGGTACCCTGTTTGTTCACATTTGTTTAAAAGCAACAACGTTCTCTCTTCACCTTTTGAAAATTAATAATAATAATAATAATAGTTTTTGAAGTTAAGTTTCATTTTTCTGGGAAAAGCTCTATCAGGCTACCGCTACCGCACTCCGCACACAGCAAAATCATATACAGGGATCATTTGTAGGGATCGGAAAAATTATAAGTCCATAAACCAATAGAGTATGGCCCAGATTGGGCAAAACCTGAGCCTACAATACAAGTCTACGACAGACTTCTATTAGCGAAGCTGTATGGCATGAGTGAGTGGATTTTTCTTGCAATGAAGTTTGCGCTCAGTCTCTCTGCTTTCCCAGTGCACACTGCCCAGTTTTGTTGTTGTGCATTGCGCACGATCTTTTATTACGTTTGCAATTTTTCTCGTATAAATTATTGCTTTTCTGAGCTGTATGCGAAGATTTTTCTCTACTGTGTCTTTACGCTTCCGGGACATGGCGGACGTGACAGCGGAGTACCAGGCGGTGGCTCGAATTCCCACTCCGATCAGCGCGTTCATAGCTAACCAGTGTGCTGACGACGGAAAAATTCCCACTGGTGATCATTCTTCCCCTCGATCTTTCCTAGTACGCGCAACATGGAGTCAACGGGACTTGGTGCGGATGGAGAAATCGACCACTCTAAAGTCGTACCTCGTCAAGGTGAACCGCGCTGGCGTGGTGGAAAAGATGCAACTTGGAGTGGGAACTGACAATTCTTCAGAGTAAGACTTCTATAGGACTGCGGTCTTGAATTGATTCATCGATTGTCATCTAGTGTACTGCCGCGATCATTTGGTGCTGCGTTTTAGACCCACTGTATATTAGGACTGCAGTAAAGCACAGTGTATGCAGTCATAATGTACAGGTGGCTCTCTAAAACAGCACCAATTGGTTGCTACAGTAGTGTATGCGGTGTTTATTCTGTTTGTTGTACACTGTCAATTGATTGATTGCTTGCATTTGTTAATTTGGATTTCGTTTGTTGATAGCTGACTGTATAGTTTATACTGTCGATCGATTGATTGATTGCTTGCATTTGTTTCTTTGGATTTCGTTTGTTGATTGTTTGTTTGATTTTATAAATACGTGCCTTTGTTTCTTTCAGGAAAGTAGTCGCATATTCAAAGGATGGATCGCTAAAGGCCGTTTTGACCAAATTTAAGCCGAAGAAAAGCGACGAGGAGAAGGAAGTGATCGAGATTCATTCCTCCGTGGGGAAGGTAGCTACGAATGATTTAACCGCTACCAAACGCCACGGCAAATTCTACTTTGATGGTTAGTCTCTTTTCCTTCGATCATATTATCTCTTCATCAGCTAATAATAATGAATATTTCGGTTTGGGATTGCTATAATTCTTAAACTTTTGTCATAAACTTTTCAGGTGAATTGGGATCCTTCCATTTGGCGCCGTCCGAGGACCGCGAGAGCACACATGTTTTGTATGTTGCCGAGAAGTACCATCCCAAGTCGGATTCCTTTTTCTCCGTGATCGCAAATCAATTTCCAGACGATCCAGAGCTACGGAAAAAATCGATTGTACGTCAATACAACACTGCTAGTCCTGCTGACATTGCTGAATCAATTGCACGTTGACGCACCACCCTGAACACTGATCAATCAATCAATCAATCAATCAATCACACCTATCACATTGCTATGTTGAGTCTTGGGCGATCATCAAGGTTCAGTGAGAGATAAAGGAATGGTAATCTGGTGCAGTGACAATATTATCGCCTTTGTTTTAGGGCACTGAGTTTGAGTATCGGGACGATTGGGGCGAGCAACTGCAGAAGAAGAACCAACCGGTGATGTGCATTCTCGACTGGAACGACAATCATGTCAGCATTTTGCAAAACATTCCCGAGGGAATTAGCCCTGGTCAGGTGGGTCGAGCTTAAAATAGGATCACACATTACCTGTAATGAATAATTCCGTGTTTTCTTTTTGCTTAGCCGATCTGGACTCCAGACGGAACGGGCGTGGTGTTTGTCGGGTATGACCACGCACCGGAACGCCTCGGTTTGGTCTACTGCCCGATCCGCAAGAGCCGACTGTACCACCTAGCCATTGGGCAGTCCAAAATGGCCCTACCGCTGACGTTCATTGATCTCGCAGTTCGAACGCCGCGTTTCAGTCCCGACGGAAAAAGCTTGATTTATCTCGAGACGGAAGTTGGTGGACCGCATTTCCGCGCACTGAGGCTTATGAAGGTTTGCGTTTCTCCAATGTTTCCGTGTTTTCCTTCATTTTCTGTGCTTGCACATCTCCGTTTCTCTTGCACGCTTCGTTTCGCTGCTTGACTGTCAGTCCGTCTTTGTATTGGTCTCTGTTTGTCGGGTTAGACATTTGCGCCGGTGTTTCCTCTTTTTTCCGTAGCAGTTTTCCTGCGTAGGACAAACATTTACTGAGAATTAGATGTAACATCCGCTTTTCGTACTGAATGTCTGTTATGGCCTGCGCAATGTAGATTGACTGCTCGGCGGGCTCGTTCGCGGCGCCTTCCGTGGTAGTCCCGGTCCCCGAGTCTCCGGTCAAGGCAACCGACTTTCCCGGCCTGTACAGCCAGACGTTTCCCACGCGTTGTTGGTCGGCTGACAACAAGCGAGTGGTCATGAGCACGGCCTGGAGGAGCACGCATCAAATCATCGCAATCAACGTGAAAACCAAAGCTGTGATTTCGCTGACCACCGGTGACTTGATTAAGACACTCCCCAAATGGGAAGTGTTGGACGTGTCGGACGATCTGATCATTGCTAGCGCTTCTTCGCCCAGTGTGTGTCCATGTGTCTACTGTGCCCGCTTGCCGGAAGCAGGAGCGGAAGCGTCGATTGTGTGGACATTATTGGATCAGGGTGGGGGCACTGATGTGACGGTAGACAAGGAGGTCGGGTTGATCGACTGGGGAGTGGAAGTGATCAAACACAAGGTAGGTACTCGAGTATGAATAAATAAAACGAGATATGTCAATCAGATCAGCATACATAAGAGGATTCGCTGTTTTTTTATTAGTTTTCTGTTTTCAGAAATCTGGACTGGATTTCGAGGCCATCTGGGTCAGGCCGAGTCTGAAGCAGAAGCACCCGGTTATACTCTGGCCACATGGGGGACCTCATAGCGTCATTGCTGCCGGGTTCGACATTTGCATTTTACCTATACATTCTACTGAATTCTTACGTTACGCCGCGGTATTTTCAGATTCGACATTTTTGTGCACACCCTAGTGAGGCTGGATTTTGCCGTGATTTTTGGTACGTGCACTGGGTACTCATTTTGTACATACATGAGTAGGTCTTTGTCTGTTTGCCTGTCTGTCTGTCTGTCTGTCTGTCTATCTGTCTGTCTGTCTCTCTCTCCGTCTCTCCGTCTCTCCGTCTCTCTCTCCGTCTCTCCGTCTTTCCCACCTTGATCCATAATCCCGTAGCAACAGACAGATAGATACTCAGGCAGATAGACACACAGACGGACAGACAGATGTTGACGAATAGTTGCGATCCGGTCCAAAAACCCGCACAGATGATCACGGTTTCACGGGCACTGCATGTACTAGTGTATAGTTGGGGTTTACTCCTCGTTAGTGAACTATCGCGGCTCGGTCGGCTTTGGGGAGAGTAACTTGCGGTCCCTTCTGGGGAAAATTGGCGAGAATGATGTGGAGGACTGCTTCCGCGCATTGGACGTGTTGCTGGGCAAATGGAACTTGACTGAAGGCGAAACCGATATCCTCGTTCAAGGCGGATCACACGGAGGCTTCCTCGCTGCTCACTTGATCGGGCAGTTCCCGGGGATCTTTCGCGCATGTTGCCTGCGCAACCCGGTGATTAATCTGGCCAGTATGTTTGGTACTACGGATATTCCGGATTGGACGTACGTAGAAGCCGGCTTCGATTATCACTACGACAACCCGCCGATCACTCCGCCCTATCTGGAGCTCTTGAAGCACTCACCAATTGCCCATGCCGAAAAGGTACTAGTACTGTACCATAACTGGGTAGAGTTCATCGATGAGTTCGGCTCAAGTTCAACGACGCGGATTTCACATTTGAAAAGTAATGTTGCGTTGCCTAGGTCACGACGCCGACTTTGATCCTCCTCGGCGAGAAAGATCGGAGAGTTCCGCCTGGCCAAGGGATGGAATTCTATCGGTAATGATTCAGCTTAATAACGATACTCCCTTTTAATTGATTACAGTAAACATGACTAAATGTAATCCTAGACCAATCCTAATCTTAATCCTAGACCAATCCTAATGCTAGACCAATCCTGATCCTAATACTAGACCAATCCTAATGCTAGACCAATCCTAATTCTTATCCTCTAATTTATCAAGTTTGGGATCAAGTACAGGAACATGGTAGCATAATAAGATCGTAGCATATCCCAAATCATAGTCACTTCGCATTACTACTCTCATTTTGTGTGATAGTAATATGCAGAGTAATGTTACTCAATTCCTAACCGAATCGTTTAGCGATTTACTAGAGAAACTAGTGGATCACGTAGTAAGTTTCTGAAATGTTTGATGGATAATGTTTTTATTGAAATGGAGGCCGAAACTAGTAATCATCTGACATAGATTGTGGCTGCTACATCTTAGTGAGTGAGAGACAGACAAAACGCTGGGAAACGCACTGTTCAACCTGATTTAAAAACATTGAAGCAGGAGTAAGAGGCACAAGTCAATAAATTTTAAGTGAATCTGAATGAACAACCAATCGAGCGACGAAACGTGTTTTCGGGCCGGACCTAAAATCGACCCTTGAGATCGGGAGCGTACAATAAATGAATTTGTTATTACATGTTGATTTATCTTTATGAAGGGCCTTGAAGCTACTGAATGTCCCGACCAAAGTTATCCGCTACCCGGAATGTGATCACCCCATCGCGGAAGTGGATGCTGAGAGCGATTCGTTCGTTCACATGGTGAAATGGTTCCAGCAATTTGGAAGAAAGTAGGCGTTTGTGATGCAACTTCAGTTTTTATTTTATTTTCCTGTGTGATGTATTTAACTACTAGTGCTTCGTAATGCAAAATGCGGGGCCAGATGCGTTGCGGTCAATGTGATAACGTGTCGACGTAAAAATGTATAAGTTATGCCACCCTTCCGGAAGCATATTTCTTTTTTCCGACTTCATTCACAACGCATAAATGCTGAAAGTAACAAAGGAAGTGGTTTCAAATTATGCTAATATTGTCGCGCGCAAAGTTGCATCAACCTGAGATGCCTTACCTCGCAATCTCGGAAATACTGATTGTAGTCAATGGAAAATCCAACGACGAATCTATCAGGAATATCGAATCCTAAAACTAAAATGAGCGGCTATTTAGTTCATCTATAACCCAATTGCCTGTCTCTGTCTGTCTGTCTGTCTGTCTGTCTGTCTGTCTGTCTGTCGTCTGTCTGTCTGTCTGTCTGTCTGTCTGCCTGAATGACTGACTGTCTGTCTGAATGTCGGTCCGAATGTCTGTTTGTATGTCACGGCCTGTTGCGCGAGTGCCAATATGCACTTTGTCCGTGGGCGTCAGGAGCCTGTTTGTTGCAATGAGGCGAGCAACTTAGGCAACTTACAGTCCGGTATGTAACCAGTTGCTCCAGGGCACCGCTTCCGTAACAATCTGAAAAGACGCACATCGAGGTCTCCAGATCCAAAGACCAGTCGATTAAGTTTTGGTTTATTTATTTTGTAAATTACGTTGTGGCCTTGAGCGATTTCGGGGAGAGTTTTGCAAAGGCTTCCAGTGTGTGCTTCATGGTTGCTCCGGTCTGTAAATTGCAGAATAAACAGTCGAGTTATTTGCCCGGTAACGTACCAGTACAGGCGTCCAACTCACGTCGATCATATCGTCCAGCAAGATAACATTCTGCAGGGAGATTGAAGGAGTGATTATGTGTAAACTGCTTTTCATATACAACAACAAAATCGGTAATTACCTTGCCAGTAACAGAACCTGCCATTTTTTCAATGCCGCTGATCTGGACGTTACCGGTCGAGTGGTCATCGATATAGCTAGACACACGCACAAATTCTGACAACAGTGGCCGTGACAAATGCCGTCCGCCAAATTTGTCGTCATGGTCCGAGCGTGTTCTTGCCAGAGCTGGACAGGAATTGAGACTTTGCAATGCAGCCATTAAAGCGTTGAAAAATCCCAGGCCGCTTTTCAGAACACAGACCAGTGTGATAGACTCGCCGGGCGGGTACGAAACAAAGATATCGGCGGCCAATTTTTGGGTCCTGAAAAGCGGTACTTTAGTGCTCTAGCAAGGACAGACAATTCATTGCATGAGAATATCTGAACAATTATCTTGCCTGCCTATAATGAGATTATAGAGCCGAGCAAGCAGTCTGAGATAAGAACGTCGTAGTACGATGCGCCACATTAATACTCTACGTGAATACTCTTCTCTTCATCTAATGTGAAAAATAACAATTATAATCAATCGATCAAGAATGAACAGGCTGTTGTTAGCATTTACTAGGCCTCTAAACGCTGTAGTGGAACTGCTTAACGGTAATTTCCTAATTGCCTTGAAATATCGTCACATGCACAAACCTGTCACGCAACATTCCAGCTGGTAGGAAAACGTATTCCAGATCATCTCTGTAGTGGTCTGGAATGGAAAATGATTCCAGCGGGTACCCGAGAAATTCGTCCGGAATCTAGAGAGCATGCAGGAAATAGGCTTGAGATACGATTGAGCTGAATTAAAATGCTTTGAGTATTTGCAGAAATTTGCATGAGAACTGTACCGTAATCACTTCCGCAGGTAGATCAACGGTGGCTACAGCCATGCCAGAGAACGATTGCTCTAAGAGGGAGTTGGGTTATTGATCGCAGAGGCACGCTTTCGATAACTGGGCCACTGCCGTCTTGCAGGTGTTGGAGGACCGGAATTAATTTATCACTCCGTAAAGTGAAATTTCAGAGAGACGTTTAAATCGAATTGATATCTAAAATTTAGACAGGCACCGTATGGAAGAAGCCGTAGATGGTCAAAGGAGAGCATGAACACCACAGGGAGTTAAACTGCACATAGGCACATCAACCGTCCTCACTTGTGAGTGAATGGTGGCTGTGTTATAAGAGACGGCGGTGTGCGCATTGATTGGGAGAGCTACTGTGGTGGATTCACGCTTATCTAATACCATCTGCACTAGTATGCAACTGACGTACAGTATGAGTACGAGTACGTCGTACTAATATCCCTCCTGACTAGTCAGAGTTGATTCCAGGATGCTTGTTGTGATATCGTTGCTACAGAGCGAACAGAGGTGACGCGTCGCTTTGCCCGTAACAGTTGTAACTCATCAGCCGTAACTCAGTAGTCCGTTCTTCAGGTTCTCATGCATCGTACAGATGGGTTTTATTGGCATCAAGAAAACTACAAAAACTTTCCCCTGCGATTCAGCCAGCTCCAAAACAGCTGATCGTGTCCGGGATTATCAGATCAGTCTCTTCCGCAAACTCCCGCCGTGCATTACACAAGACAACTTTTAGACATAACCAATCAGCCAAACAAAGAGAGACCTCACCAGATCAATGACTTCTCAATCAAAAGAAATTCTCTTTACAAAGAAAGCAAACCAATACCATTTTCCATTCCGCACAATTAATCCGACAAGACCAATTCATCCACAGGGGCTCGTTTGCTGGCCGAAGACACCGATGGCTTTCGCGGCTTCAGGCGCCGGTACTTATTATCCTGACTGGCCGTCAACGGCTCCACCCCTGCCGGTCGACGCATTTTGGTGTTCAAGCTCGGCTCCTTCAGAGAAGAAGAAGAAGGTTATAACACAGCGAACAATGAACAATGATAGAAGTCAATGGGTTGGACTGTAAACAAATATATAAAACTCGCACTGACCTTCAGGGTCTGGATCTTCGTTTTAGCTGCCCGCGATGGTCGACCTCGCGCTCCGGTCACCGCTCCCTCATCCTCGCTGATTGTCGAGTCGTCCCGGCAACGTGATTTGGACGCTGACGATGGACCCGGTGTGCTGACACCAGAAAAGTCCTCTTCCTCATCAGCAGTCACGTCCGCCAGCGTGTTTGCCCACGACGGCTCCAGTACCGACGGCACTCCCAGAGCATCTTCCAGCGCTATTTCTTCCATAGTGCCGGCATCCTCCTCTTCCTTCTCCAAGTCAAAGTTCAAAGTGGTGCCAAAACTGGCTTGCAGAGATCGTCGCGTCTGCGCCTGTAACCGTGGACTGGCGCGAACACCGACCGATCGTCTGGCACCGGGACCACCGCCGCCGCCTACAGCTATTCCTTCTGATGTTAATAGTACGTCGAATGGTCGTTTCTTCTTCGGAGTCTTCAGAATTTCTGGAGGAGCTGATTTTGGTTCCGGGACTTCATTTCGCTCATTCTCCTCCTTCCGCCGAGTGAAAGTGCGGTCCGCCGACATCGTCAGGTCCCCAGGTTGGATAAAGGACCGATCGTCGCCGGCTGATTCCGGGGTGTTCCGAGCTGCTCTGCCTGAATGCGTAGCTGCAGTTGGCGACCTAATGTCGTGGTTGTGAGTGGGCGTCTGTTGGGCGTCGTCGTCGGCGCTGTCGGCTTCCTCGTCCTCTTGGCGGGTCTGCCGTTGTTGCTGTCGGGTGAAACTGGCGATCGAGCGCTCGATTTCTCCCGGGAGGGCGGTTCGACGTTTGCACTGTCGCTTATTGGTAGCCGCGTCACGTGGCGCGGTCCAAGAACGGTTGCTGGTGCGAGTGAAGGGGATCGCTTCTTCTTCGTCTTCTTCCTTGACGCGATCTGCAAATAAGCAATGGCCGTCTAGACATACACGCAGACCCCAGCAAGAAAACGGACAGCGAAACAGATACGCAGACAATGAAATGTATTAAAATTCGATCGCACAGGAAGATTTGTCAGACTCTCAGACAGACCAGACATTTTTAGCCCCAGAACACACACGTGCAGTACAACTGGCAAATACTGCTCAAACACTTACAGATCTTTCTCTCTGGTGATTGAGCCATTCGAGGAGCACACATGGGGAATCGAGCGGGAAGAGAGAGCGGAAAGGGGGCGGGAGTTGCTAAAGGGAAGAAGACACCACATAGTAGGAAAAGAAGGTAATACGCAGAATATGAAACAAGCTAGACTGAACGAGTGGCAAAAATTACCTTTACTCTTAGCGATGCATTTGTAATCCGGCAGGAATGCCTTGAATTCATCCAGGTTAGGCTGCGCTATGTCACCGGTGTTGGCTTCTGCCTGGATGAGTAAGCGCGCATACGCCCGCTTCAGCGCTTCGTTGTTAACAGACAGCTCGTGTAAATCCAAGCTGGAAAAGGAGAAATTAAGTTCTAACGTAAAACGAAACAAAATAAACTGGCCTTTGATTCGGTCATCAATCAATCGATTTACTGATAGCGGATAATCTCAAAACCCTACTTAGTCAAAATCGAACAGAGGCCAAATCGTACAATCAATCAACCATCGGTCAAACCAAACGAAAACACTCCCGCCAACTAGAACTGTTATAAGAAAGTTTTCAAACTTGACTAAAACACAAGCCGCGCTGGGTTTTTGGTTTTTGTTGTTAACTTACTCCGTACGATAAGACTTATGGAGACCATCCAGCAACAATACTCGTTCCACTTTCAGCGCGGCGTTGTCCTTGATGCACAGCACATTCCGCTTGCGAATCGCATCCGCAGTCTCCCGCAGCTTCAGATCTGGCACTAAAATCGCAATCGTAAAAACCAATTCCGAATATCATCATCAATCAATCAATCAATCAGCAGCTTTGAAAATGTTAAAATTCACTGACCCTTAACGATTCGCTCCTTCTCCACAATCTTGATCTTAATCTTAGTCTTTCGAGGCCGAAGCATGTGACTGCGAACGGCGTACTTCATCCCCAAACGAAACAGTAGGGAATTCCGAACCAAACAGGCGAATCGCAGATGGAACAGGCGTCTGCGGGGCGCTTTCTTTCGGATGAGATTTCGAAGAAGGCGCTTCTGGGGCTTCTTCTTCGGCTTGGGTGCAGGAGGTCGCTGTGGTATCACCGCCGGTCGACATGCAACTGCTACCGGGGATCGAGCCATTCTGAACGGATAAAAGCAATCTGGAATGGAGGAAGAAAACTAACATGTACTGTAGAAAGCGGAAAACGGGGAAAACATCAGCGACGTCTTCGACAAGTCAATATCAGCGAATTTTGCGCATGGAATCTCAACCGGAGCGTGCCAATTTATATACTCCTATTTCGATAATACCAAAGTCGCAATCCGAAATCTGGTCTTGGAAATGGAAGGTTATAATACTGTAGTCGAAATCCGTAAACGCACATTTCGAGGAGTGAAAATAGCCAAATCTTCCAGTTTAAACTTTACCTGCGTTTTTGGATCAGACACCTTTATCGTAACCACACACTCCAGTGTAGT
The DNA here is from genome assembly GCA_001579985.1 of Hypsibius dujardini. NCBI lineage: Eukaryota > Metazoa > Tardigrada > Eutardigrada > Parachela > Hypsibiidae > Hypsibius > Hypsibius dujardini. The sequence continues at coordinate 12,239 of LRSR01008808.1, forward strand.
AAACGGTAGGAAATCGACTCTTGAATTTGAGGGCAGCCTCGCAAAAGATGCAAGGATAGGATAAGAATTTGAAAACACTAAAAAGGAAGGGAGCTATTAAAAGTGACGCATTAACAATTTGGGCATCTTTGTCCACGTTCTTCTGCAGTGTAATAACGGTACATGCAAATTGATCTCGGTCCGTTACAATCAGAAAAGTGGTGGATCAAAACCGGGATATTTCAAATTCCCAAGCGGGTCGCCGGGAAATGGAAAAGAGACATGATTTTTGGGATGGATTCTGCCTTTGTTTTGGTTCTTGCGGCGGAAAGTCAACAGCAGTGCCAAAACCGTTTGCCTCTTCGCAGGCTCAACGACTCACAGACACAGTCTCCAACTCTACTCCACTCTCCACTTTCCATAAAACGTGGAATTGGAACTCATCCCAGAATGGGAAAGATGGGCTTCGAATAAAATGGACCGTGAAAATGCACTGGAATTGGAATCATGAGTGGGCGGGGCAAATTTACGATTCACCGAATCACGGGAGACTTTTTTGTTCCCGCGGCATTTCCTTTTGTGAATAATTTTGTGAATTTTGTGAATTTTGTGAATTTTGTGAATTTTGTGGATGATTCTCTCATCGCCGCGAACCAGAACTGTGCTTACGGTATAATTATTCAAAGAAAGCAATCATTCTTTTGATTCATTAATAGAGTCTATATATGCTAGCAGCTTACTTGGGAGGATTTTCAAAGGACAAATTCAGAATCGCCTCTCACTATTTTTTTTCAGATATTCCCATATTTATGATGAACAAAAAAATTATCTCGTTGTTGTGTTAGCAGAGAATTTTTTCTGGCGGAATTTCAAAGTTTCCAGTTACAGTGCAAAAGTTCCACTGCAAATCAATATGTTGATTGTTTGATTGGTCTTATTCTATGCAATTAATTGATTGAGCGTGCTGATGTAACAGTATAGTCGATAAGATGGAGAAAAGAAGCAGCTACGACGGTCAATCCTGAACCCGTGAAGCTGACCTTGTAGCTGATTTTTAGCTCCACTTCTGCATCTGCGGTCTTCCGTAATTCTTTTTGTGTTCGTCGAGTGGCAAATGGATCACGTTCAAAGGATGGTTTAATGATGGTTAGTGCTTGGGTAAATTAAAATGGAATTTACAAGCACTGCTCGTTAAAAAGGTTAACAGTCAATCAAATGATGTTGCGCCAAAACTATTCAATCAAGCAATCAATTCGTCGTACTTGAAACTCTAGCCAATCAATCAATCAATCAAGTTATTACACGCTGTGCGTAAGACATTTCAATCAATCAATCAGTTGCACCGAACGAGTAAAAAATCAATCAATCAATCAATTCGCAGTGAAACTTTTACACTGTAGAAATAATCTAAAACTTTGAAATTTCGCCAGGAAAAATTCTCTAGCACCACAACGGCGAAATAAATATTTTTGTTCATCATAAATATGGAAATTTCTCGAAAAAATTGGGAAGGGCAATTCTGAATTTGCCCTTTGAAAATCTTCCCAATAAATTTCCTCATTTTCGGGAAACCAATAAAGCTTTTCGGTGGCGCCATTGCAAAAAGCCTTCTGTGATAGAAGGATCTTTAATAGTTAATACAGTTAATAAGCGGTGTCTGTTTTGCTTTCCGCCCCCCCCCCCGCCCTGAGTCTAAAGGAAATGAAAAACGTAATAGCCCTGTTGAGTCCACAAATACGTCATTCTTTCGGTCTGAAGGGTGTGTTGGTTTTGTTCCTAATTAAACATTTCTGAGCGAGTATGCTGACCGGGCCGGGAAATAATCAAGAAACACGAGCTTATCGTAGGCGCGTGTTATCTTTCCGACAAGTAAGTTTACTAAGAATGAGTACCGTGATAACCAGATCGAGCCATATGTGCTGCCACAATACACACATCTTATTATCGGGATTTTGCGAGTTGGTCTGGCTAACTTGAACTTGCCGTCGATCTCCGTACTGGAAAAAAAATGTCTAAACCGTTGTTTGAGGTCTTTTCCACGTGCGAATCGACACCTCTTCTGGTCACGGAGCGTTCCCGCGTTTTACTGTCTCAAAAGCCGGTGATGCGACCGTTTCGTGGAGAAGATGGCGAGTACCTACCGTTTCGCTATCATAGCTTCAAGGAAAACCTCATGGTCCTGGGAATGATGCAGTTCGGTGTCTGTCTCATCGTTTTCTGCATCCTTGCCATGATAGGTACTTCTCAGGTCGAACTTTTCGTCGTCTGAAGTGACTTGTACATCCCCATCGCGCAGTGCGCAGTGCGCACCGCGTACTACACGTGCAGTAGTACCATTGATTACAGTAGTATCAAAGTAGTAGTACCGCATTTCGATTGCACTGAATTGAACACTAGGCTCTTGTTCTAGGTAACAATTTACCTGTTGGATTTATCATGGTATCACCGGTCGGCCTCGGCGGTATTATAAGCTTCACGTTCTCCGCTGTGTTGAAGCACTCCCTGGCCTACTCCGTCATCGAGGAGAATGTACGGAGAATCCAAAAATTGAACGTCATCTTCATGCTAGTCATGGTGATCATGCTGGTCATTCCCATTCAAGTGCTGACGGTGGCCTTCAGTCTCAATCCCTTTTCAGGAGCGGAGAAGTTTTTCCTCAGCATTCTCAGCGGCTTTTCCATGTTTCTCATTTTTATACCGATCTGTTCTGTCTGGGGAACGCTTCTACCGTATAAGTACGTGTGACACGAAAAAAGGACCAGTGAACGTGCAAAACATTTGTACAAAGAGATTAAAAACCAAACTAGTTTAAATAGTTGTCCTTGAAGCCTGATCTGGGGGCGTGGCGACCCTCTTGTGCCGTAGTTTATTGGAGTTTAGTCTACAAGTACTCCTCCTCCTCCTCCCCTTCCTCTTCCCCTTCCTCCCTTTTCTCCCTTGGTGCTTTTACGAGTACTGATCAAGATCCTTCTGAGTCATCACAACACATTGGGTAATTTTGGTTGGAAAATAGAAAAGGGGAGGGGATCAAAAAGGGGAAACGGAAGGGGGACTTGTAGCCTAAGCCGTTTATTGGTTGATATTGTGTAGGGGGGGGGGGCAAGACGAAATTTTTAGAAAGTATGCTTCGTTAATTTGTTCGGGTTCATTGGTGGTACATGATTGCCGAAAGCATAGTTTGGTTTCAGGCAACATCCTCATTGTGGAGGTGATGAAAGTGCACTGAGGCAGCATTAATTGAATCGGAGTTATATATATCGGAGTAATTATACGAATAAACGCGTGAATAAGACAACACAGAAATGAAGGTATGTATATACTGTATGATAACAATAGCTCAGCCAAAGCGCCATAAATACAGAGGGCAGAAGAATGCATTCAAACAAAACAAAAACTATAGTCAAACAGTTGCGACTTCCGTCGATGCTAGTCACCGTGAAGAGTGTCGCCCCGGATAAATTGGTTTCATAGGAGTTTGTTCGCTCAAAAACGTATGGCATGTATTTGAAAGTAGAATCAATTACTCATTTTAAAGCCTACTAAATTTTTGTTGAGGTGTGACTGGTGTATGGCAAAGATGGGATGACAGGGTATTTCGAACAACGTAAAGGCGAGTGAAAATGGTAAATGATAGACGGACAGAATGATCTACAGAAATCAATGATTATATATGACAGTGTGTTGAGAAGAGCGGGAGGACTGGCGAAGTTGGCGAAGTTGAATGGTCAGCTGGCCGTCCGGTGTGGAGTCTCTCGGTCTGCTTCAGAGTTATAATCACATTTAAGGGGCTAAATCTTCCCCGTTTTAGTACCTCCTGGCGCACACTGTACTCATTCCATACACATGTGTACGTATACACCGCGAAACTGTGCCTCACCTTGCCAGCAGTCTTTGGTCTTTCTGGTGTCTTGGTTTGAGGGCGATAATGTCGTTCTCGTTAGCAAGTGCAAGCTCTTCTGGATCAACGTCAGACTTGCCGAAAAATGGGTCGTCCACCGTCGCGGAGGGTAGCAACGCTTTCGCTTTCGTGTCGTACCAAGCCAAATGTGTGCTGGAAATACTCAGTGTCACCATGAATAACAAAGCCAGACCGATGGCGAACCAAATTCCATTCTGTGAAAATGTTGGTTCAATTCCTTCTCTGGAACTTTGCTTGGCTGTAACTTTTTCTTTGATTGATTTCATAAGCTCACTCTGGATCCGGCATAATCCGGTAGTTCGGTCCAATATGCGGCGTTTGGTATCTGCCACCTAGACGTTGCTTCCATTTTGACTGCGAAAATGGCTGATCAGCATATTTCTAATGGATGTTTTACCACGTAGTAGTTGAAAAATTCGCCCTAGCTAGAAACGATAAACCAAATACTACTACTTAAATACTACTTCTTAAAACTGTTTTTTCGTTTGAACAGGAGCATGACAAATTCAAAGTACCTTCTACATACATCGATAATAATAATAATTCGTAATAACGAAACCAAACAAGAATCCTAAGAAAAATCTACAGTAAAAATAGTGTGCGGTACAGTTCTCTACTGAGCCCATCCAGATTGATATCCGAATAATGGGTCGCCCCTAATATGCTGTGGTGAGTGTTGACCATTTAAGCTTGGCCGCTGACCAACTGGCGGTTGAACAGGCTGCCGAGACGTTCGGTGATCTTTTGGTACAGGAAGGTCATGAAAAGAACCAGGAATATTAGTCGCATATCCCCCATAACTATCTTGCTGATTCCAATCCTGCCCATTTGGGTTGCCGAAGGGTGGTGCGACAAGTTGGTCACTCTGAACAAACTCCGGCACAGTCTGCGTGTCTTGTTCTGCATACTGCCACTGCTGACCCGGTGGAAGCAGTGGTACTTGGTCATAGTCTTCCGGATATCCGGTTTGAGTGACGACTCCATCCTGGAATTTCGCGTAGGAGAACCGTCGGTCTGGCCAGTAAGCCGGTTCACCGTACTGGGCTTGAACGTCATAGCGCGGCAGGTATCCCGAAGGTGTCGTCCTCAGCTGCGGTGTTGGGCGGTAGGGAGGGACAAGGCAAGTTTGCTGCTCGGGTGGACTGACTCGCCTTGGTTGAAGGGTTCTGCGATCCGATAGCTCACCGTTCGATGGTCCCTTCAACAGTTTGCTCGGCGCTGAAAGTGCACCCGGTACAGCTGCAGCAGCGTTTGTCTTCTTGAAACAAGTGTACCGTGCAACCACCGTAATCAAAGCCAAAACAACCACACCCGAACCGACGAACGGAATGAGGAGAAGCCAGAGATTCTTCTTCGTTTCGCAGTACCGCCCCTTGTACGTCTCCAGACACCGGCAGAATAGCTTCGAGCCGTCCTTGCCGTCGAGGTCTTCGCATTCACCGCCGTTCAAACAGGGCGCCATGCTGCAGTCTTCGATGGTCACGAGGACCGTCCCGTTGCGGATGATCTCCTTACCGACCACCAGGGAGCAGATGTACTTGCCTTCGTCCACCCTTGACAGGCTCTGAATGATCAGGCCTCCGTTGGGCTGTACTGTGTGTCGCGGCCCGGAATCGCCCATTTTAAGGGGTAATTTCTCCGGTGAAGTCCACATGAAGTGGGTGCCCTTCGGGAAGTTACCTGGTCCGCTGGTGCTGGGACAGGTCAACCGAAGCGTCTCGCCTTCTCTGCCTTGTTCTCTCATCACCCCGACTTTCTGCAACAGAAAACGCCTTGAAATACTGCTTCAAATTAATTAAATACAACATCCTCCTCAATAACCTTAATGAACATAACAAACCAAATATTTGTAATTAACTAAATTAATTGAAATAACGTATAAAAAGCATTATGAAAATATAATAAAATCAGACTGTATTTAGATTTAAAATTTATGGAATTTTCACGCACTTCTGATTGAATCGATTTATTATCTGCTCCTGGATTGGCTTTCTTTGTGGTCGCCTTGGGGGATGATTTTTTCGGGCTGGAATTGGTGGCGACCTTCGTAGTCTTGGTTGTAACTCTCGTTGTCGTTCTCGTCGTTGCAGTTGTAGCGGTGATCAGCTGTGGAGGTTTCCATGTTTTGAAATCAATCTCCCCAACAGCAGAAGGTGTGGTCACCCGCATGGGTTTCCACGTTTTGAAATCAATGTCAGCCATGATATCCGGCGTTTCCAGACGATGAAGATTTCGCAGGAGCGCACTGCGAAAGTTCACAGCCGGGAATCGATAGTGTTTCCTGCTACGACGGACGAACAAATCCGCAAACGGCACTACAAGTCCACCTTTCCGGACCGCTCGGCTGTATCCGATTGGTTTGAGATGAATGTATTTAGGCCAGACCGATCTTATTTGACTGGTAGAACGAACAAAAGGTGCTTTATATCGAGACAGATTTATTCGGTCGATTTCCGGTAAATGTATCGGGAGATTCTCAGTATGTTTTACATCTCTCGACTGTAAAATTTGACGACGGTTAGAGTGCTTCTTCCAGAGACGCGGTGGGTTCCGTTCCGTAATAATTTGAGATGGGTATAAGTTATGGGGATTGCAGTAGTCAATGGTCAAAAGGATAGCATGGAACAAGCAGACAAATCGCATCGTCAAAGAGCGTCATTTCTGCACGAAGAGAAGAGTGGGTGTGGCACAGAAGTCACTATTTGCAAGGTGCAATTCGAATCATCAGTAGCTGGAAAATAGAGTCCGACAATTGTAGAGGTTTTTATACCGGTTGCTCAGTTACCCGTGATATCTGTCATGGTGCAAGGGCTCCTAAATAAGTAATTCCACCTAATTACTTAAAAAATAACGGGGCATCGAAATTTGAAGTTTACTTCACCATCCTTCAATCACCCTCAAATTCGATGCACTTTTTGCTTCGAAGAATCCACCTACGGAAGACATCCAGAAAATCATTCTTAGAGAGCTCGCGGAGGCGGCCCTGCACTACGCCGTCAAGCTTTTCTTTTGTCTCAAATCTCCGCCCCGAAGAGTCCTTTAAGTATGGGAAACAAAAGGAAATCACAGGGCGTCAGATCAGGAGAATAGGCCGGTGAGGTAAAATCTTGTCGGTTTCTTTGGCAAAAAATTCAGTCGGACTTGTGACTTGAGACGTTATCGTGGTGCAGCTTGAAACCCCGCAGACCAATCTTCCCCCTCTTATTTCACAGCTTCGCCACGAGTTTCGTCAGGATTTTTTACGTAGAACGTGGAATTAATGGTGCGTCGTTCCTGGCTGGAATCAGTCTCAAAGAGGAAACAATGTCTGAGTAATCGAAAAAAATGATGTCCATGTTTCTTTTTCATCCACTGCATCGATTGCCTTTTTGTCAGAAAATCATAATAAAAAGCCTATATCTCATCCTCAGTGACAGTCTCTTCGATACGCTATCCATCCTCTCCGCCAGACCTACTGGCCAACTCCTGGGTGAATTCCAAACGGCTGCCTTTTTTGTCCTCGGTGAGGGAGTGCAGAACCCGTCAAGAAAATACCTTTTTCAGTCGCAGCTTCTGCTTCAAAATGAAATGGCACTGCGGAGAACTGATGGGGAATCGATGCTCTATTTGGGCATACCAAGAATGAGAATGAAGATTAAAGAATTCTGCCACGGCAGAGACTAATTCAGGAGTGATCGCAGAAGCGCGTTTTCCATTTCGATGCAAATCTCCCAGGACGTTTCTTCCTTCTCAGTGAGCCTGAAACCAGCGCTGAATGGTTTTCTTAGATGGCTTCTTTGCCAGTAGTTCTTATTTGGCGACTAATGCATTGCTGGGGTGAGAAACCATTTTTAAAATCATGAAAGATGACTGTTCGCAGAGCCGAAAAGTCTTCAGTCATAGTTTGTGTGACGAATGAAGTGAACTGAGTGCAGTGCCCTGCGTCCGAAATTTTCTCTCGTCTCGCCTGTGTCCTGCCGTGGCCTAAAAGTAAGTCACTACTCGCTCCTCTACTCATCTGCATGAGCAGAAAATCGACAGCCTCCTTTGTTATTTTTAAAAATATCAAGTGACATTCCTTATTTAGCAGCCCTCGTATCAGGAACCTCCGAACAAGATGGAAAGTTGAGTGCCCTCATTACCGGGAAAGTGCGTCGAAGCTACCAGAAGAGATGCTATAGGGATTGATTGTTTTGAGTTGTCCCAGTCATCTGCAGAAGGTTCTTTATCACTCAATGGTTGGATTCCAATTTTTTAACCTTTATCCTCATAATTTTTTTAACCTTTATCCTCATCTGTATAGTTGTCATCGATTTCTCTTCCGGCTGCCTGTCATGAGGCACGTGCAAACTTAGATACCTCGTTATCGTTTAAGGCCTTCACTCAAAGAGGCCCAACCCCTATCTGGCTGCCGACAACAGAAGCCATAACAATAGTAAATGAATCACAGCTGGCCGAAAACCGTTGATTAGGCATTTTCCTGTAAAGTGTAACATTAAGATTACATTCGGCCCACGCTTCCCTGTGTTGTGTGGCGGTCGTGGCGGTCGTGGCGGTCGTGGCGGTTGTGGCGGTTGTGCTGACAATAGGAGAACCAGGAAAGTGCAGAGTGCCTTATTCAGAAATCACAAGTCCCAAGTATGCGCGAGACACAATTGTGGGTATAACACGTAAGGCCCTACACCAACATGGGCCGCACGATCGGCCGCCGTTTTTGCTGTTGCGACACCGCAAAAACAAACGGCCAAGACAAAAAGCGGGAAAGTATACCACATGAGAAGAGATTGCACGGAGCATGCAGGGGTTTTATGCTGTATACCTGGCACCTAGAAAAAAAAGCAGTTTTACC
>LRSR01008814.1:0-20850 GCA_001579985.1 Hypsibius dujardini
CTAATAACAACTCTTTCAATCAGGTTGCCTATTTGCATGCTCAACTAACAAGGAGTTTTCTTAAGTATTTTAATAGACATTTGAACAACTGGCTGGAGACGGTTTGTCAGCTGTCGAACGAAAAATTCACCTCAGTCAATCCAACTGCTATTTTGTCCGAAATTGCAAATAAATTATTTCCAATATGCTTTATATTATGTTTATGTGGATGTTAGTTGAAAAGTGTGAGCCACACAGTTACACATAAACACAGGGTCGATAGAAGGTTGTCTGTTTATTCTTCATAGCATTTGCGACGGTATTGGAGGCCCTGTGGAAGAAACACTCCAGTTACTCCTCAAGCAATGCCTACGACCCGGACCGATTCCACCGGAAAATACAACAATACGCGCCCCGCTTTTCCGGCTATTTGTAGGTACTTTTCTACTCCACTCACAAGTCCCTCGCTTTATCCTTTTCTATTATACTCCTATCTTTTCCGTATAACAGCAAGGTTTCTTCTCTTCAGACAACAAGACGCTCAAGAGTTTTTGCGATACCTACTAGAAGGCCTTCACGAAGATGTCAATCGTGTAACGGTCCGTCCCAAACCTGAATTAACCGACATTTCCGACCATCTGGATGACAATCAAAAGTCCGCCGAGGCCTGGAAGCGGTATCTAAAACGAGACAACAGCAAAATTGTTGAATTATACGTGGGCCAGTTGAAAAGCTCATTGATCTGTGATAACTGCGGCAACTGCTCGGTCACCTTCGACCCCTTTTGGGACCTGGCCTTACCGATTCCAGGGAATCGCAGCTCTGCGTTCAGTGATAGCAACATCTTCGATTGTATGAAGTTTTTCACAAAGAAGGAGGTCTTGGATGGGGATGAGAGACCGGTAAGGCAGATGGACAGAGAGACAGGGAGACAGAAAGACAGACAGACAGACAAACAGAGAGACAGACAGAGAGACAGAGAGACAGAGAGACAGAGAGACAGAGAGACAGACAGAGAGACAGACAGAAAAGAGCCGGACAAGCAGCGAGCCAGCGGAGCTGACATAAGATAGCTTGTTCATTTGCATTTGCCTAGACATGCAGTAAGTGCAAGTCTCGTCAACGCTCCACAAAAATCTTCTCAATCCAAAAGTTCCCACGTTGTCTGGTGATCCACCTGAAACGATTCTCCCAAGAGCGATACAGAGCAAAGATATCGAGTCTGGTGGACTACCCAGTCGAAGGTCTGGATTTAGCCCCGTACGCCGCAGACTCGTACACTGGTCCCCGGCCGGAATACAACCTCTTTGCTGTGTCGTGCCACGCGGGAAGCACTCACTGTGGTCACTACACCGCCTTCTGTAAACATCCCGTCTCAGGGAAGTGGAACGAATACAACGACTCACGGTGAGATTAATTATCACGAAGAAAGCAAGACTGGAGCTTCCTTCAACAGAATATATTTCCTGATAAGTGGCTTTTTGTATTTTTTCAGCGTCTCCTCCGTTTCGTCAAGAGATGTCGTCACATCGGATGCATACGTTTTGTTTTACGAATTGATCGGCTGATATCAGTATAGGAAACGTACACGTCTCGACTAAATGGTTGATGATACAACAAAATGTGTCTGTTCTTTCTATAACCTCTTTTATCTTTCAATACCGGACAATTACTAGGAATGTTTCAAAGGAAACTCAGACAAACGTCAAGTACAATGTCCATTTCAATTTTCAATCTTGTCTGCATCAAGTCGAGTATCAGTCAATCGAGAAACGAATCCATTCAAAAAATTGGATCATTTTGCGTTTGATCGTTGAGGAAATACCTCAAAATTCCATACAAAGCTTCAGGTCGCCCATAGTGGAATCATAATATAACCAGCGTAATTGGGCGCAACATGACGGACAAAGGATATTCTCTAGGCTGCGGTCCCACAACTCACAAGTAATGCTTTTGATATCGTAACGAGGCAAGCAGTTAACTTTTATGCGTTCCCAGCACTTTTGTGGGGTTATTTTATTTTCAGCAGGCGTAGACATGTGGACAGGTACATAGCAACCAATGCTTTTGCCTACAAACCAAAATACTTATCTTAATCACGATACATCCTTTAACAGGTGATTCTTTCGTCATGCTCTATCCCATGATCTTTTTCATCAAAAAGGCCTCACATGAAAACTATCTGAAAGACAGCTCAACTTAATTGCTGGAACTGATCTGCGCCACCGCAAAACGGTATTTCTTGCCTTCCCTTATTTCTGAGGATTATCGTAATAATCCCTCGACAAGCAATCTGGCATGGTTTCTGCGTGTGTGGTGGGCCAAGCGGCGTGCCCGCCCTACACGCCATTTTTTGCGGTAATGGGAGTGACATCGGCTATAGTATTCAGCTGTACGTACCCTTCATGATATGTCTATTCTTATTTACATGAATATATGTTTTTGTATAGGCCTGGGTGCTGCGTATGGAACAGCCAAGTCAGGCACAGGCATTGCAGCAATGTCGGTCCTTCGACCGGAGCTCATCATCAAGTCCATCATTCCTGTGGTCATGGCCGGCATCATCGCCATTTACGGCCTCGTCGTAGGCGTCATTATGGTCAACAAAATAAAGGACGGACTGGATCTCATGACGTGAATTAGCATACTATGATTCGCCTTCAATTGCACTATTAACAGCATATGTTAATATTGTTATTTTCTAACTATTTCAACTTTATATTGAAATTTAGCAATAATGGGATATTAAATAAGATGCAAAGCTCCGCCCCTAATCTACAGAGTAGATTTTTAGTCTAAGGGTATTCGTTTGAAATAATATCTAATACTTACTCGGGAAGGTTACGGGATTTGACCTCCAGATCGGAATGGGTTTTTTTTCCACAAATATCTGTCTATATATCATGATTTAAATTGGGGTCTCAGAGCTGCAATCACATCCGCAGTTAAAAACTCCCGTACCATTTATGTGCTATCGTCCGGAGCTTGATTGATTGATTCATTAGCTATGTTTCCGAAGTTTCAATTTATTCATCCGAACCACTAAAAATATCGTTTTTTGGAAAACGTTTGATTCCACAATTATTGACACATGTCCACTCCAAATTCAATTTGAAATTGATTGGCATCAGCAGAATATTTTTTCGATGAGAGAGGGTGGAACAACGGGTAATTTCTGCAAAGTCACTGGGAAGCCTAGATTGAAACTAGCCCATATCTCTGCCCCCTGGCATCGAAAAAATATTCTGCTGATGCCAATCGATTTCAAATTGAATTTGAAGTGGACAGGTTTTAATGATTGTGGAATCAAACGTTTTCCAAAAAAAACGATATTTTTACAGTGGTTCGGATCAATAAATTGAAACTTCGGAAACATGGCTGATGAATCAATCAATCAAGCTCCGGACGATAGCACATAAATGGTACGGGAGTTTTTTTCTTCCTTATTTTTTTCTGAAATTGCGGATGTGATTGCAGCTCCGAGATTCCAATATTAAATTATTATATATAGACAGGTATTTGAAAAAAAAACCCATTCCGATCTGGAGGTCAAATCCCGTAACGTTTCCTAGTTAGAGTAGATATTTGTGTGCAGAAAGTACAATTTACAATAATGGAATTGTCCCGTTTTAACATAAACTCTATTCATTTGTCATTGCAATAAAGGGGGATGGAAAAACGAGTTATAATAAAATGTGCGTTACTTACATAATCAGTGATATTTGTTTTGTGCACAGGTCCTTCAAATGTCTGGGTGCAGGTCTGAGCGTCGGACTGAGTGGCCTAGCGGCCGGATTTGCTATTGGAATCGTCGGTGACGCGGGAGTCCGAGGAACAGCCCAGCAACCGCGCCTCTTTGTCGGAATGATTCTTATCTTAATTTTTGCTGAAGTTCTGGGATTATATGGTTTAATTATCGCTCTTATCATGAGCACTGGCTAGCAGCTGAGAAGGAAAAATGCCTCGCTTTCTCTTTAGGACAAAGAAGAGCGGCTTTCTATAAATCTAGCAGGTCTCTGAATGAAAACGGCGCGTAGAGGTATCCTTCGCCTGCGTAGAATTTGTTTTGGAATTCCACCCTGCAAACAAAACAAAGTATCAAGTATGCTGTATTTTTGTATACGTCCGAGTTATGTTTTGTCCGTAGCTAGAGTCGCTTGTATGGCCAAATTTGAATCGTCTGGCCGTATGATGTATTTATTTTGAGAAGGCAAGTCGCCGAAAAAGGTCTAAATGGGTCAGTGAAGTATTTGGGCTAGGGCTTGTGGCCAATCTTACCAGTGCAACCGCAGTGTGTGTAGAAAAGCGCTCATGCCTTCCATGAAGACCAGGATGCAGAGGCTGAACGCCGCCCATATTGCAAAGATGATGAAGAGAGGCACGATGCCGATCCAACCGGAACCGACTAACGTAAAAGCTTCATTGAGAACCTTGGTCCAAAGCACGTCAGCCAGCTCTGAAAGTTACCAATGGCAATATAGAATAATAAATGATTGGGCTTCGACTGCTAGTGTCAACCACTCTGGCCGAGTTTCAGTCCATCAGGGTACTTACGAGCGTGAGCTAATCCAAGCGCCCAAAGTCGCAAATAGGATGCCGTGTTGCTGACCACCCCAAGGCAAAACTCGATCGTGTGGATACCTTGAACGACCATCACATCTCCAAATCCTTGAGCCTAAAAAAATCAAGTATAAATAACCCTGGGTTTTAAAATCGTTTTTATTTTGTTGTCTGTCTGTTTGTCGTTCTGCCTGACCACCTTCTAGCCTCCCTGCAACACTTTGTCGACCTTGATGGTCCTCTTACCCCATGCCCTTCCTGTTGATGTTCCTCGTCGGCCACTGGCTGAAGCAGTTGTGTTACCTTTAATAACATAGTAAACATTCATCTAGTTGTATGTTATGGAGGATTAAAGGCATACTGACTTGCCTTACGGTTTTGACGGTGACGCTTCATAAGTGGAACCACTAGCAGCATAACAGGAATGCACAAGATGATGATCACAAGTAGCACTTTTTGTAATGTATCCTGCACCCCAACATAGAATATGACACTAGTTGGTTCGCGCAGTTATTGCAAGGGCAGGGGCGAAAATACTTCAGTATACCTGATTTTGGTAGAATTTGTTGGCTAAGCAAACGCTTCCGTCGGGGTTGATCTTGTTATCCTCTAGACTCTTCATAATGACCATAAACATGTTGATAAAGGCGCTGAGCAAGCTCGGTGCACATCCGTAGGGTTCTGCCACAAAATGGATCCACTTGTAGAAGATAATGACGACCAAGTAGCCAAACATGCACCATAAGAAGAGGATCTGCGGAATGTACTCCAACAAAATGGCCATGTACTCTTTGTGGTGGGCATAGTTGAAACAGCTGAGGGTGATGCCGAAAGACATGTGTAGGACGGCGAAGATCACTGACATTTTCATTTTGAAGGAGTTTGTAAAGGATACCTGCAGCACAAACTTTCATCAACATAGCCCTAATTACAGAAACTATTTGAAGAGTCCACATTTCATTTACTGACTAATATTTTCATAACCATTTCTGTAGATTTATATGCGCGTATACCCATATAATATTTTTATCTTATAATTTATCACCAGGAGCAGATAAAGTTCATTTTATTAAGGTATTGCCCTTTTTAAATAGTTCAAAGATTAATTTTGTTTCATTTTCTCAATTATATACCGGTTTAGCTACCATTATAAAACACAAAGTCTTGCTGCTCAATAAAATATTCTTTTTCATAAAATCAAGCCCTATAGAAGAATTATTCGTAAATGTACCTGGTTCTTGGCTAATTCCCATATTGGATCGATACCGTATGGGTAGGGAGTTTTGGCTTTAAAATTTGAGCCGGGATCGAGGCTAGTTTCAAATGCTTGAATTTCTTCGCTGAAGAGAGTTGCATTTGCCTTAATGGAATGAGGTATTTGGGCTAGAAATTGGTCTAAATCGGCGTTGTTGCCGACCCTCCAGGAGCTGCCGAAAATGTTGAAGGCATTGCCGAAAGCGTCGTTATAAATGAAGCCAGCGTAGATGCTGAAGAAGCCCATCAGAAGGATGATGTAGCGGCCATCAAACAACATACCGAGCATCTGAAAAATATTGCCAACAGTATACGTTTAACATTTTATTTCAAATGCAATTGCAATTTTACGGCCAAAATTATTATTTTACTAGTATGAGCAATAATATAATTAAATTACCGTCGCAAAAATATTGCATGACGTGTGATATTTATAGCAGAAACATCGTAATTGCAATGACGTTTGATTTGTCATTCGCAGACTCCCTACCTCGCTTTTATGGATATTTCGTTCCATAATGAACTTTTGGAATATCACCATGAAAAGAGCCATAAGCATCATTATGGTGCCATGACCGACGTCACCGAACATCACCCCAAAAAGAAATGGAAAGGTCGTCGTTGTGAAACATGCCGGGTTGACCTCTTTGTAGGTTGGAATGCCTAGCAGAAATGACAACCATGATATTCATCTTGACAAAGAAGAGACAAGTTTGCCCTTACGACGTTACCGTAAGCATCGACAACTTTCTGAAATCCCCGGGTGAACTCGCTAGTCTTGTTATAAGTTGGTGGCTGCTTTGTGGTGAAAATGTTAAGAAGAAGTGACGGTTTGCTTGCACCTGCTAGTTCCTGCAAAAGCAGTAGGAAAACTTTATATTTTATTCATACTTTCTCATAGTACTCATAGAACACAAGTTTTTTTATAGACGCAATATGACAGAAGAATAGAATGCCAAATAGATAGTCGCGAGACCGACACAGAAACAAAAATACAGGTAGAGAGGCTGGCAGGCAGGCAGGCAGGCAGGTAAACAAACAGACAAACGGACAAACAGACAGACATACAGGCAGGCAGACAGGCAAGACAGAGAGACAGAGAGAAAGACAGATGGACAGTACTTACGGATCCTCGCTCTATTGCTGCACGTGCAGTGGTCTGTTCCTCGGCAGGACACCAGCATTCCCCAATCAAGCAGTGGTCTGATAGATCCAAGTTGAAAAGACTCATCGTGTAGAAGATGGCTTTCAGCTTCCTGACCTTACTTCGCCAAGCAGGAAGTTTACTTGCAATATCTGCCAATAACTTTCTCTGATGTTCTTTACTTTCTTCAAGCACCTTGAAAGAAGTGATGAATGGTACTTTTGGATGTGCATTGGCCTTAATTAATCAGATATTGTATTCACCTACGGTGATAATATCAGACACCTCCGTTCTAAGCCGATTTTGAGCCTCTTCTCTTTCTTGAGGGTAGGCAATAAACGGATACAGCTTGGCACGGTACCTGCAAAATATCAACAAATTTTGTTTGGATAGAAAAGTTCTTTTGCGCTGTGATAGCTAAATTATAAACGAGGAGATTGGTTGCCAAAATGTTCTGCCCCAAAACACCTGCTAATGGCTACTTTGTACATCATGCGTCTCAAAGAGTAATAACTTCCACTGGGGCTGGCGGCTATCAATCAATTGTACAAATATGTAAGATAGCTTACGCGATGCATGCCTTTTCCACTTTGACCTTTAGTTGAGCCCCCTGAACGATAATGATGAAGCAGCAATTGACTGAACTCCAGCAAAAGTACATATTTCCGTTACAGATCCGCCATAACATTCGCTCAAAGGAATGAGCTGTTTTTTCACGAAGAACTCCACAAATGATACTAAAAAAACCCCTTGTCCAATTATATAAAAAATAATTACCGTAATATTAGATTGCATGTCAGAGTTCACGAACTGAAGCTTAAGCGAGGATGAGATCTTATGATGGAGTAAAGCAGTTTTTTCTTCCGCTATAGTAGCTCCGCCTTGGTCGTCGGAATTTTCAAGTTGGTTAGGTGAAGGCAAGACTACGTTTGCCTAATTAGGAGATACTTGATTATTTATGAATCTTCTCACAATTCATCATGTTAAAAATACTTGAACTGAAACTAATTTGGCTGCTCGTTGATTAATTAATTTAGAGGTAGATGTAGTTTTAAATTTCTTAAAGCAAGATCAAACGAATTCTACTTTTTTATTATAATAAAACTGAAAAAGGTTTTGTTATATTATATTCAGTGTTGTTTTCTTAATAAGCAATAACACACCTGTTGAAGAAATATGTCAATTTGACGGAAGACATCCGCTTGCAGTTGCAAGTCCATTTTCCGGTCCTCGAGCATGCTCATGTAGTCCTTAACTTTAAACACGTCCACTTTAATTTCCGCTAGACTTTCCTGTTTCAGAAGAAGCGCCATTAAAATTCTACCAAAAATCATTGCAAGAATAATCAACTGAATGATTACCAGCAAGGTGACGTATTCCCGTGGTGAAGGTGTGGGGAGATGGATAAAATACGGTGAGACTTTGAGATGAGCCACTGCCAAGCTCAAACTATCTGGATAACAGAGCAATGCGTGTAAATATGAAGGACAAAGCTAGCTCGGAAAGATACTCAAGGTTCTCTACCAAGGATGCGTTCCATTTCTACGCAGGCAAAGATTTCGTTAACAAAGATGCGTCGAAATTGGGCGTCATTAACGCTGACCTATTACATCACAGTCACTCATGAGCTTCAACTATTTTTCAACCAATAATTATATCTTATAAAATTATTGATCTTTCTTACGTCGCAGAAATGAAGCACGCCTGCGTCGCCCAATTCCGCGAGAATACTATAAGCCGATTCCGATTGGAGAATCAACTGACACATCACCATGTCACGGGAACGAAAAAGCGAACCCATTACGCCCGCAACGTCACCGAATGCCACTTCATTCAACAAAAAGGCTCGCCTTTCTTCCTCACAATATATCATCCATCTCAAAATTAAGAGACGCCACGGCAAAGAAATAAAACGCTCAATCAATGGGACTCTTGATAGAATACAGATCCGTGCAAAAATTGGGGAAATTGCATTTAGCAGTGTCATGAAATGATTCAAGGCGTGGGAGTGAAGGAATGGTGTTTGTATTAGGGATGCATGGATGACTCCAAACTTCTTTGAGTCTCGGAAATGTTAAGCATGGAGAGAAGCAAAAGGGGCGACTTGCGCCACCACGAGCCACCTCCTGCTAACTTGCATGTCTATTCACTTAGTTACTGTGGCTCCCATGTAAAATAATGTTTTTACAGACACCATCAGCCGTTTATCAGAAGAAGGCCGCGGCCGGGTTCGAAATTCAGTTCTCGCCTACTGCAACCACTTGCCCAATTAATAGCCCATTTTTGTTACAGAGAGACCCATCTGGATGGTATCAGTGGAAGTGTCTTCGAAAGTTTGTAAAGTAGTTATCCTAGCTTAGACTTTTGGGCATCGGCCATCGAGCAAACTTTGCCCGGTAATATATCTTTATTCAAAAGAAATTTATATACTTCTTTAATAATATTAATTCTAATATTCGCACTCGTTTCAAATCGGGGTACAAAATAATCCTCCGTAATGGCAGAATTGGAATTGCAGACAAAATGAAAACTTGTAAATTATATGACACGGAATGAACTCGTAAGTTTTCATTTACTTCTTCATGAAATACAATAATTTTTTGGAGTTTGACATGATTGCGCTTAACTATAAATCAGTTAGAATAGAATTATAATTATTGCTAATCCAAAACTTGGTTAAAGAAATAATCTTTGAAACGGGAGTAACGAGTGTAGAATGTACAATCAAGACTAATCAATGAATCCATCGTATAGGATATATTATTAAGAAATAAACCTCCTGCCGTACGTGCGTGTCCGCTGGGATTTAATGACAACTTAAACCTTTAATCTATGTAGCTACGTGATTCTACCTGCTGGACTGGAGAGTCCATTTACTTGCTTTCTACGTGTCCGTCAACAGACGGTAAATTCATGATAAAAGCAAAAGAAAAGTGACTCGAATAGCGCAGGGAAATCTCCGTCACTTCTCAAGCGAGTGATACCGTCTGTCTAAATTCACATGCACTAGCCAACATCATGTTGTATATCCCAAAGAATATGTATTACTTGCATCAATGTACTTATCGTTTTCCCGCAAGAAGAAAAATACAAGACAGAGTATGCACTGTCGAGGGGCAAGACCCATCAGTCAGTTGGTTTTAGTCCCAAAGGTCATCGGAGCCTCGGTATCGCAAGTGTTGCAAAGCGAATATTAGGAGTCCGTTAGATCCATTTCCGGTGCGGACACTCTAGTGAATGTGCAGGAAAGTTATTGTAGTTGTCTTCCACGGCTTGAAATTCGGTCGGTGTTTGAGTTAATGGTTGAAGCAGGACTTATGCCTCATTCAATATCGTACATGTCCTCTTCGTCAAAGTCCAACTGATGGAGTTCGATGTAACGGTTTGTAGCGTGAAGCTTGCAAACATAGTACACCGTTACAATCAAGCTCAGCACCGTGATGATGGAGCTGTAAATAGCACCGGCTAGGGTGATATCCATGTGATCCCCGGCCACTGGATCCTCTGCCCAACAATAAAATAATGAATAAGTACAACTGCATTTATTTTTAGTGGATATGACAGGATATATAGTAATTGTTTTGTTATTAACTACCAATGAGCCAGAGTGTGTAGTTGTCGTAATAGCCGTCAGAGCAGTCGAATGTGACAGTGCTAGCATTGATGGATAAGATCCACTTGAGATTGAAGTTGAGCAGTTGCGCTCTGTTCCGCCATTTTAGTTGGTTTAATAATGTTACGGAATCCATGGAAGGCTGCACGGGAAAGGTCACGTCAATCACAACAACGTCTACAAACCATCAAGATATATCATTTCATGTATGGGAAAAAATTGTAAGAAGTGGGAAAACATTTTCAGACCAAACCCTCAACACCCCTCTACGTAAGCTAATGATGCCACGAGTGCGCGTAAGGCAGCTACAACAGCCTGGCAGATGAATCAGTAAATGGTCTATGCATCGTGTGGTGGCCAAACCATAAAACAGCTTTTAAAATCTTCATTCTGCCAGGATCACCTGTTAGAGATTTCGAAACAGACATTGTCAATTCGGTGGTTCGGTTAAACCCATACCAGAATGTGACCTTTGATACATTTTAAAAGGAGGTCATGCTCACAACCCGAGCAATCGTTTTCGTCATAAGTTGAGGCAATATTTTACTATGGACAAAACTTTTTGTCAGTCTTTTTTATTATTATTTTCGGGACCTCATAACGATCGAAAAAAATCAGATGGTGAAAACAGTAGGTTAAACCAGTAATTGGGACATGGAAAATCTCTTTCTGCCATTTCATATGACAATCCACAGTCCTCCGAGCATTTAAACCTCTGCCTTGAACATGCGCCAGTCATATTTGTTAGCCGCGCAGTAGTACCATCACCTATTACCGATGGATCATCACCATGTATGTCCGTAACCGTGTTTTGAGCTACCGTTTTTAGCCTTCGTCCGGTTTGCAATCATTGTCTTGGTTCGTATTGGAAGGGCGGGAATACAAATCAAAATCTTCGTTACTACTCAATGCCTGTGCAATTCGATAGCTTGTTGGATATGTTGTGTCACATGTAGCATTCCCTTTCGATTGGTTTACTGATTCATGTATATCTTTTACAACTTAACTGTGTGTTTAGAATTCCTATGAGATTGTGGCGCCCCTGTCGGTGGCAGACGATCAAGTACAGCTTGTAGGCTGACTTGACGTGAGTTCCTTAGTCTTAAGTTTACCAATAATAATTTCATCTCGCAGAAAATGACATTTTCTGGACCTTGTGAAGGATCCATAGGGAATACTCTGCAATTCCCGTGACAAGTATCCATCAGGCACACAAATACTTTCTGACAAACAATTGCACCCGATAGTTGTCAAAAGAATTGTATGAATCAGACATTTCGGATATACAAGTTTAGATTTAAACACAACAAACTCGGAGAACGAAGAAGCTTAGTTTCTTAAGATGGATTCCATTAGTATTTTGCATTGCAAATGACAATGTCTCCAGGTAATGTTGGAGGAAAATATTGTGTTCATAGTAAAAGGTTGCTTCAACTATTGGCAAAAATGGTTGTGAGCATAATCTTTGGTGACTCAAAGAGTCCTTCTCTCTCCTAAACTTTACTGGACAAAGAAAAATTCCCATTTGGTCATTTCAGCATATTTATAGATGACTGCAATGCGGATTGAATTTAAACCGATTCGTTGAGTCCGTTTACGGTGGGAATGTTTTGCCTTAAGTTACCACGCTCGCAAAATGAAAAGAGTTAGCTATCGACATGACCAGTAGCTAATAAGATCTTACCCCTCGCGGCAAGGTTTGCGGCAGGTTTTGTCCGGGCCGCCAGAACGATGGCCAATAGGGTCTAGCAGTACAGTGGTAATCCAAAGTCGATCCGAAAGGACCATCCCCTGGCCCTGCCCACCCCAAATTGAAAACATTTTAAAAAAATCAAACCTAAAGCCCAAACTGCTAGAAGTTCTATTGCTATGGATGCTAGATTAGCCTTATGCTTCGTAGACGAAACTGAGTATTGCAGACCTCGCCCCTGAAATTGAAATTCCCCCACAATAAGCCTCATCTCATTAGGCTCAAGAAGTTGTTGAAATTTGTTTTAAAATGATTCATAAAATATTAGTCAGCATGAGTATACTCACAGTTGGTGAGAGTTCCCATGGTGAATTTGACTGATATCCCCGAGCCATCAAGGGGGTTACCAATTGAGCATTTAGCCAGCTTGTTGACTAGCCAGCATTTGTTACCCGCGACGGTATTAATGGTCCCAGTCGTGCTGTCGTAGCTAGTTCCAAATGGGGCAACCCTTCTATCTGGGGGTCTTGTGGGTGCGGGTGTTGTCACGAGCTCGCTAATAGAGGCATCATCCGGAATGACCACCGGTTTAGGCAGGCCGTCATCGTAGATGAATCCCGATCCGCTGATTTGGTCAAGATTACGACATAATTCCATCCAGAAATAGTTGGCCGCTCGGGTCAGATTGGTGCTGGTGGTATTACCGCGCAAATTGTAGGCATTATTAGTAGAACGGGCGTAGAGGTTGGCGAAAATATTGTAGTCGACATTGAGGAAAAATGTTAACGTCAATGTGCTGTCACTTGACCCAGCAGCAACACCTATAAACCAATTAACCATTAAAGAAAGTAGGTCAGGACTGATATGAAATATATTATTGGGACAACTGACTTGTTGTAGACAGAACGATGACAAGTGTCAGAGCAAATGACCAACAAATGCTTGAGATGTCCCTACATCTCCATAGCATTATTATTTTGATACATATAGCAACTGGAGATGAGTGACAACAATGTCGGCATCATTTATAGTTAGGCTATGCAGAAACCTCAAGATGCAGAATGTACTTTTTTCGCTTCAGCCGAGCTTCACTTGTCTCTTTTGCAATTTCACTCCGTCTGCTCAATCTAATAATACTTTATTATTGCCCGGCAACTGCTTTGTGCTTTCAGAATTGAGAATAAGGAATACGAAATCATTAGTGCAGGTCAAGGATAGGCAAGCAACTCTTCCGGGGAGTTGCGTTGAAGGGTTACAACGACATACTGCTTCGCCCAACCACCAGATGCTCCGCGGAAGTTACAAAACAAAGTGCGAAACGATAGTCCTAGGGGACAGTTTGTTAGACGGCACTCTCTGACCGTTAAGCCATTTCCCAGTTAGATATTTATTAAACAAAAGTATGTTAAAAGATTGCAGATAGACACATTAGCTTATGAAAGACATATAGCATTCCAGGGATTCCGATTCTGCCAGTTTGTCACCTAGTCAATACTTTTGTGGAATATACCAACACTGTTATTGAAGAGACTCGCGTTTAGAATGTCGGCTTTAACTTTGGTTACGGATACAGTCTACAGATAGTCCGTGTCAAACATAGTATGTTTGATTTGGACTTGCACTTGCGGTTTATCAATCTTTGAGTTGACAACGCTGTTACATAACGTGGCCTTTTCACCGTTAGAACATTTTATCAAAAGTTGATTCTGCTCCCACAAACCTCCTCAAATTCACCGATGTGTCTGCCCGCCATGACTTTTCCTAAATTTGCTGACGTTGAACTATGATATGGCCTTATCTACTTTGGGCTTTGTTCTCCTTCGCACCTTACCCTGAGGGTTATCGCCAAGACTCGCCAGTCTCAATTATTCTTGCCTTTCAGCATGCGGCGTCTGCTGAGGAAAGTATATTAAGAATACAGCGAAAGTTGAATGCCAATTCTATTTACCCTCTCTCGCGTTTACACCTCC
The DNA here is from genome assembly GCA_001579985.1 of Hypsibius dujardini. Lineage (NCBI taxonomy): Eukaryota > Metazoa > Tardigrada > Eutardigrada > Parachela > Hypsibiidae > Hypsibius > Hypsibius dujardini. The sequence continues at coordinate 14,211 of LRSR01008814.1, forward strand.
TTCAAGCCGCCCACCCCCGCATTAATCACCCAAGATGGCCGACCAATTTATCGGAAACTTTGAGCTGGTGTCGAGCGACAACTTCGACAAGTACATGGAAGCCATTGGTAAGTTAATTATTGCTGGTAAAAAAATGAATACCGAGTCAATGATCATTTTGTTTATTATCAGGTGTCGGGTTCTTGCTTCGAAAGGTGGCTAACAGTCAGAAGACTGCTCAAGTGGAGATCACTAAAAACGGCGATCAATATAACATCAAAACCATCACTTCGGTTAAGACGATTGAGGTGAAATTCAAGCTGAACGAAGAGTTTAAGGAAGCTACCTTGGATGGACGTGAAGTCAACGTAAGCAGCAACGCACTTTTTATTAATAAGGTTACATTGACGTTTACTTAACAATTTCTCCAGACTACCTTCACCGTCGAGGGCAATGTTCTGCGTCAGACTCAGCGCGGCATCAAAGATAAGGACTTTGTCTCCACTATTGATCGTCAGATCACTCCAGAGGGTTTCGATGCTGTGAGTCTCATGAGGGAAATCTTTCTATCTTCTTTCCCCCAAATCCAACAAAACAGGGATAGATTACAGTATACATGCGTATCCATTCAGCCTGGTCAATAATTTATCTATTCCACGTGCCATGATGATGGCACATTTCATATAAATATTGTTTGCCCACCACAGTCAATGATCTACAAAATTGAAAATTTAATATCCGATCCTACGGATCTGTTCAGCAGTACTAGGGCTCTCTCAAAATCTGTCATGAGGTATTTGATGACTTTACAACATTTTCTCTTTTTTAGCAATCTAACTGGTTTAATCGAAACAAAATGAAAATAAATGAGAAAATTAAGTTCTTAATGCGCCAAAGTAAATATCCCAATATTTTAGAATCATTGTGCAGATTTTACCATAAATTTATGATTAGCCAGGAACGACGGGTTAACATAAGTGCATCATTTGTCTGTTTCTTTCCAGACCATTAAATACAAGGACGTCACAGCAGTCCGGAAATACAAGCGCAATTAAACATCGTCTTCGTTTGCGTATTGGTTCACAAGTTTTCATGAGTTGCTTTCTTTTTTACACCTTCGGCTTCATTCTTCCTACCTCCTTTGTAACGCTTTATTTGGAGAATATAACGCCAGATAAGACTTGCTATCAATAAACCAATACTAAGATATGTCAATATAGAAATCAGACATTTGCCGAAAAAGCGAGAAAAGCTAAAAGTTGCTGAAGATGTAGACAGACCAGTCTGTCAATTGAGTAATGGCCTGAGATCTTCCTTCGCCTCCGCAAGGTTCAGGCAAACATATGCGTCTCATCCGAGGGGTAAATGCGCCGACGTCAGCATTGACCCTTCATATTTCACCACGCACGCTGGAAAGAGGCAAAAATTCAATAAATAACTTGCCGCCTCTTTTCTACGCAGCATCATCCGACGATTTGGCTGCCCTGTGGGCCCGGCTGATGTTGTCTATTTCCGCTGCACCATAAACTACTTATTCCACAACGTCACATACCTGAAGACGTAGTCTCTCTTTCATCTCGACCTCTCGACCTCTCACCCCACTGCAAGTCTGCATCTGGTCCAATATGTCAATGAGCCAGGCCAAAACGACTAAAATGATATTGACATGGTTAGCGGTCTGTTTCATCTGGCAGCTGTCGCCGATTCTCTTTAAGGTTACCAGACAAACAACGAAATATCCGGTGTTGACATTGTAGTCGATTTTTTTAATGGTGTTGCAGTGCGCGACTTCACCGGTTAGTGTACACACAGATCTAAGCAGGCAGGCAGGCAAGCGGACAGACAGACAAACAGACAAACAAACGGACAGACAAATAGCTAAATAGATGACCATTTCAAAGTCGTCCTAGGTCCTACCACTAGATTAGTGTGAAATTAGTCTTCCTTGTACATTTAGATAATTTTGTTTGTTTTAGACTCTTACTACTTGCGGAAATTCAACAGACTACTGGTCGGTGGTGTACCCGAGGACGTCGACAAACACACTGGCAGTCTCAGCATGCAATCACGTTCGGTGTCCCGGAAAAGCGTAATGGTGCCAGGTGATTTTGATGCGATTGAAATGCCCACGCGGCCAGCCATCATACAAAAACCAGATTTGATTGTGATTGAAATTTATTGATTTGCGAATTGTAAGCATTATCAGATTCCTTTTCTCTTTCGTCTGTTACCATGAAAACTTTTTCTTGTTATCGATCATCAGCATTTATGTCTGTTTTATTTATTTGGACTGCGGTTTTTGTAACGTGAGATTCAATTTCTTGATGAAACTGCAGAACTTCTGTCGTCGACGGACATCCCCAAGCTTCAAGAGAAACCCTATAAAGCCATTGCTTGAAGCGGAACGATGGCACAAAATCAAATTATATATCTATTTTATCGTTCGTTGTCTTACCTTGTGTGCTTGTTACATGCTCTGTACTTACTGTATTAAGTACTACTTATATTTCAAAGCGTAATAATGTTACAACCACAAACACTTTTCGTTCAAAGCAAGCCGTTTAATTATGTTCAGTGTCTCTTTTTTAACGCTTTAAAAAAATAGTACCCTTATTTATTTATAACCATTTTTATGCCCGTCACCTTGATTTAGAGTTACAGCATTATTTGAGCATTTTGTGACATCATTTTAGCATTTGACCAGATGCTCAAATGGTGTCATACCTGTAACAAATTACGTTCGATAAACACATCCACCTGACACATTGACAAGAGGTTGGTTTGCGTTTCGCCGCCAGAGTGAACAGGTTTGACAATATCAATCGATAGCTTTGACTTTAACCTACCTATTGATATAAAAAACTAATTCGGAGCTTGCGAAACAAGATCACAATTTGCATGATTCAAACGCCCCTCCTGCGAAAACTGATAATACAAACCATGTGATTGATTGGTCAATTATTTTAAGTTATAAAATAAATAATAAGCCGACTTGGTTTGATTGACTAATTTATTATGAGTATGCTGATCAATATGTGGTTGGATCACCGGCCCCATCTTGCCGTTAGGCTTTACGCTGGTTCTCAGTCGTTCTGTGGGTCAGCGTTGCCTATGAAATTAGCCCCGAAGACGTATTATAGCTTTATTTTTTTGTGGCAATAAGTCCTTCGGTTGTTTCTGCACTTTGTTTTAGCTTCCTGGCGTGCCTTCTTTTTTTGCTTCCCTTTCATCTGGTGGCGCTGGAGACATACTTTTACCTGAAAGCGGAATACTAATCAGGTCAAGAAGGTTTTAATGGGAAATTGTAGCCTCAGAATTTTAGGTTAAAGTATGGACAGTCGGGGAAAAAAAGTTGGCGATCCAGTTATTCCGCTACTGCCGAACATTGTTTTTGTCGTGCGTAATTCAACACGAAAGGATTCACAGAGAAGACATTCAATCAGACTTGACTGCGCGATGCGCGCGAAATACATTAACACAGCGTCCACACCAGAAACTAACATTGATTGTCGGATTTTTTCAACAATTTAAAATTTTAATGTTGGATTGACCGAAATCGTTTGAAATCACCAACACTTTGAAATCAAAAACTCAAGCTTGCTTTGGATGAACTCACAAAATAGATAAAATTCTCAACATTTTCTATAAGACTAAAATCACTCGAATATCATTACAAAATGAAAAAATTCAAATTCAAATTACAGTAAGACAACAGAAATTGACTTGGAGATAATGAAACAAACTGGGGAAAAATTTAAATAAAAGGGATCATAAAAAACGTTTGAAAATGTGTTTTAATATTGATGCGATTTTTTCTGTTGAGGATAATCGTTTCGATCCGGGCTTACAAAGAGTTAAACAGATCCATCAGCAGCTCCATCAACTTTATTTCAGTTGTTCGCTCCAGCCATGCTTCTTTGACAAATTGACACCGTTTCCGATTTATTCATTCGTGTTCGTCAAGTGATGTCTGGCTTCATAAGACCCCAAAGATTCTCAATAGGATTGAGGTTGTGCGACTTGGGCGGATGTCGAAGCTTATAGATCTGCTCGCGGTTGAAAAAGTCTGTCAACTGTCCAGACACATGACAGCTCGCGTTATCCCCTTGGAAATAAATGTCCCTTCCGTGTTCTTCGATGAATTATTGACGATTGGCAGGCAGGGAACCCTTCTGCATCTTTTTGTAGCTGTTCGAGTCTTGATTGCTGTTGACCTTCTTAAAGGTCACAGGTTCATATGGGAAAATTGCCCCCAGAACATGACGCTTACTCGGCCCTTCCGCTTTTTCACTTGAAGCGCAAAATTATGTCGATTTCCTCTAGCAAACATTTTGACCTGGGTATTTCGCACAATATTATTGCAAGATAAACCAACAGTCAACGAACTACAGCGACCAACAATCAACCATAAACACCTTTAGCTTTTTTCTTTAAATATAGAAAACCATTAAAGAACCTACCAATCAATGGCACGCTTACCTTCACGTCTTCACCATTCAGAGTAAATATGACTTCATTGCAGAAGGTGGTGCGCAGATACTCAGTATGATTAATGTAGGGCTCAGCGATGATATCCGTACGAGTTAAAATGAGTCTCCAGTCAAGGCAGTGGCACATGCGTTTTCGCTTGTTGCCGTCCTACAGGTCATCCATGACTACAGTAAATGCCGACATTTATATTCCTGGATTTTGTTGTGAATCGTTCGTCTCTAAAAGTCCGCACCACCTTCTTCCCGCAACAAGCGAGCAATGTTACGAAGAAGCAGTATGCAATCGGCTTTGGTCCATCCGAGTATTTTGGAATCTTCCAGAAAGGTCGTTTGTCTTTTCCGTCCTCTTTTCTGCTGCGATTTCCATCTACTGAGCAGTACAGCAGCAGCACTATGCGTGCCTAGCTTTCGGTTTTCCCAAATAACGATCGAACTCTCCTTGGGTTTGTTCTCCACGCGACGAGGACGATGTAAAGCTTCTGCAACCTCGGAATTGATGCCTCGCGCCAAGTTCATGAACTTAAACGCTTTTAATCAAGCAATCGAGACAAGCGCTCCGTGTTGTTCGGACACTGTCGTCTGTGTGAATCCTTTCATGTTGAGTCACACACAACAAAAACTGTGGTAGGCAGCAGCAGAACAACTAGGTTTGTCTTGGTTGGCGCACCAATACATTAATCTGCGCATGAGGTCACACGCCCCTCCTATTGTCGATCATTTTTCCCCCAACTGTACCAACAAAGGCTTCTTGAAGATTGAAATCCACTGGCACGGAATGAAAACGAAATCTGAACTTTGAATTTCTCAAGCCATGTAAATCAGTAAGATCACAACAGATGAACTGCACTTCCATACGGCCCAATAGCGTACTGACTACTGGCTATAAGAAAGAGGAGTTATACCGCCCTCAATTCCCTTACTATTTTCTCACTACTTTCTCATTGGTTTAACTAGACTAGTTGGACTAATGGAAACGCGCCTGCGTATAGGTGGCACTGCGTGTTCTTCGGTATAGGACTTGAATTGGCTATCTTTGGTTGGCCACAGCTACACCAATCAAATCGCTCGGGGAAGCTGCCGGGCAACAACCAAACGGCGCGCTGCTTTGTTTCTTTTCGCGCACTTTTAATTGTGATTGAGAGCAATGTAATCGGTGACAGAGAGTACAACAACCAATGTTTCTTACAGAATTTGCTGACAATTTAAGTAAATGAAACCTTCCGCAATAGGAAATCCTCTAGATGTAAAGTTTTTTGTTTTATATTTATTACCGTTATATCAGAGGAGTAAGTTGAATGGATTCTGTACTGGATTTCGCGTTGAAAGACCCGCAGTCGTGCTTGCGAATGTCAATGCCATCATCGGGGCCGAGTCCACCCGCCTCCACCAATTTTAACCTCAACTGTAACCTCATCCGTCATCCGAAAGGCCGTACCCGTTCGACTGCTCGCTCCGGCCACCGGATCGTAGCCGATGAGGCCAATCTCTACTCTTTCAGGAGATACAATCCCACCCATCAACCGTCCAATGAGACGCACGACCTCTTTGGAGAGGTTTGGGGTTTCAATTTGGTCACGCGGCAGTGGATTAAACTCTCTCCAATTCCGGCCCAATGGAATAGAATAGAATAAATTTAATTAAACTAAACTAAAATGTGTAGCATCGAGCCCTTCAGTTTGACTGTTTTACATTCTTCACAAGACTAAATTAAGTGCTTGACTAATTTTCGACTGAAGCCAAACTAAAAGGTCTGTTAATATTAAGAAATTTCACAAATATTTTGTCGGTTGGACTGACCGGTTAGAAAAGAACCTTTATCAATGTGGTATTCCACCGAATTTTGCAAAGAAGATTTTAACCAGTGATACTGCTTCAATCTCACTTAAAAAAGTCATTAGTACCTAGTTCAAGGCTGTGAATGTTATTTTGAATCTTTCAGTTAGTAATAAACATATACTATGTCCTTTCAGCAATAAGTAAATGTATTACCGGTAGCGGAAAAGTTCATTTTGCCCTTGCGAGGTATAGTCAACTTCGGAGCAAAAATTAGGTATAAAAATGAAGAGAGTTACTTCAAACCGACGGCACACACAATACGTAGAAAGTTTTACTTCAACGCATCTAACAAGGAGTTGATGCTAACCTTAATTCAACCCGTTAAATTTTGCTCT